>JACMIJ010002032.1:0-10454 GCA_014805365.1 Koerneria luziae | reverse complement strand
CTGTAGCCGGTGCTGGCCGCTATAAATTTTCTTTATAAGGTTTAATTAAGGCCATAAGGTCATAAGATTTAAAAGATATTTTCCATAGATTTCAGTAGGCCAACTTTGAAACTCAAAATTGAAAAATCGATTATAGATTTCCATATTAAGAGCTAACAATAAGTGGTCAATAATCATCTTATGAAAAATAGCGTTATGCTTCCTACATAACCTAACCTTCCTGGACCTGGTTGATCTCATTTCAGGAAACTGGACTATTCTTTAGTTAACATTCAAATCTTCGAATCGGGAGTCGAAACTCTTGTGACACATTACTATTGTAAAGTGTATTAACATACTGTAATATTTTGGCAATTACCGTTATACATCCAGAGTTATATGTAATTATTCCCATTTTTGCTTATTGTTAGGACAAAAAAATATATAATGTAGCATGTTTATACACCGGACAGTAGTAATGTGTCACATGTGTTTCAACACCCAATTCAAATATTTGAATTTCAACTAAAATTAATCCATCTTCCAGCAGTTTGTATGCTTGGGTTTGGCGAAAATCTTTATAAGCGTATGCATCCTACAGTAAGGATATGTGAAAAATTTCTTGCTTATTCTCAGAGCCATAACAATAAATAAAACCTTAAGTTTCTAGTTTTAGCGAAATTTCCATTCAAAAGGATTTCATTTGTGCAACGTATGAGCGTGAAACACAAAAGTAACGACTATTTGAATAAGAGCACATTTTTGTCGTATAATTTCTTAGACCGTTAGGAGAACGGGCCTCATTATGCAAAATTAAAAAAAAATTTGAAACTTGGAATTGGTGGTATTGTTATAGCTAATACGTTGCAATTGTCAAAGCAGAAAACCTTTTAAAGAAGTTCCAAATATGAATGTTTCTGTAGTCAAAAAGTGGGTTATGTTACTTTTCAGACCATGTTCGGCGATTTCTTGAAGCAGTCATTTCTTGGCCAGCTTTTATTGCTATGCACAAAAATGTTTATCGAAAAGGAAGAAAATGGGTAAAATTTCATATATTAAGCCTTACCTATGCTTCACAGCCGTATGCAGTTCATGCCGAAGCAATCAAAAGGGCAACTAATGCGGCCAGCACCGGCTACAGTAACGTGAATTTATAATATTATGTTTTTGCGTTTCAAGATTTTCTGTTACTTTCAAAAGCAGCAAGTGTGTCGAAAAAGGATCAACACACACACTCCTTTTCAACACAGTGGTGTCGAACAGCGGGAACGACACACCATTCTTTCGACACTGTGTTGAACGACCGGCGTTCAACACACACACGTATGACACCATTGTGTCGAACAAGAGCGGTGTGTTGAAAATGTGTTGAACGTCCCACTCTAATGGTTACATATTATTATTTTTTCTTAGGTTAAAGTATATTACCTTGCTGCACTAGACATAAAATCGCGTAGTTCTGATTTCTCGGATACCAGTGCCATCGTCCTTCTGCGTCAGTATCGAAATGTACACCCTCGCTGGTACTCGCAACAGAACTGTAACCTAAAAAAGTTACAGTACAAACATTTCACCCGCCACATGTACTTGAATAGAGATTACGGGTCTACAAACATACACGGGTTTCCAGTCTTGGCAGTCGTCACGACAGAGAGCTCACTAAGAGAAATGTCTGGCGGAGCCGCGATGCACCACTTTCCTCGGTTGGCCCACTAAACCCCGCCAAAGTCCCACCAAATATCAAGGTGAGAGCCATAATATTATAAAATTAGCCGAGAAATTGCCCCACAACGTCCTGGCCTTCTCAGGACTACCCGCAAGGCGAAATGCCTTGAATACGGGAGACTTTGTCTTTTTATAAAATTAGCCATCGTTGTCCAGGTGGGATCACTGTGTCGAAAGGAAGGTTCCACAAAACATTTCAGTTTTTGAGATCCATGTCTGTGCAGTACAGCCATTCTTGCGCTGGTAATAATGTTGTACGAAAACACCAATTTGTTGGCTCCTTCGTGAATTCATGTTTTAGCCTAGCCGTTGTATGTGAAGCCTGCGGTAAACTTTCCACGTAGCCAGAGGGATTCCTCGATCGCCCCGATACTGATGTGGCAGGAACTTGAAATTAGAAAGCAGGTGAACCTAACCTAACCTTTTATGGTTAAGCCACTACACCATGTTGTGCGATCCCGGAGGATCGCGGCATGGTGAAGCGGGAGTCACGTCATCCGGAATAGGAAGGGTTCGTGTGGTGATCATAGCACTACACCACTGTACTCTCGAGATTCAGTTGGACACGAATCATAACGACTTACTCTCAAAATTTTGGTAGTCATAGGGTGTGCCGTCAAACCATAACCGAATCGATCCATTGTAGTACAAGCCCAGCCATGCGTGATTCTTTCCTTGTAGGGCTGAGTATATGATGCTGTTTTCCTGAAGGGGGTTGCTTTCGCAGTTGCCTTGCGTCAATCATGGGAGTGGAAAAGATTGTGGTGGGGTGGGTGGGGGTGAGTGTGCAAATCTCCAATCTCAGAACTGTGAATGGAAGCGAGTTCAGCGCCGTCATTCTTGCATGTTTGCCTCGCCTGATCGAAGGGTAGCGGGCCGTCAAAGTATCGGAAGCATTTTCCATTGTACAAATTGCTGTAGCCGTCGGGGCATATACTGAGCAAAGCAGCTGGAACAGTGATTAGGTCCACGACATGATGAAACAGTGGAACTTTCTCAAATTGCATATTGCTTTGCACGGATGAGGAAAGGCTTTATTTTCGTATTCAAATAAAGTACTTTATTTGTTTTAGTTCATTTCCCAAATAGATTTTACTCGAAAACCCTGTCTTTGTAGGGGCATTTCCTATGTTAAGTTGAATTAAGGTACAACGGGAATATGATTTTGTTTATACCTGGCAGTAGAAGTAGAAGAATTCCCTTTCTCATTTTGTCGCAGATTGCCTTGCTACATTCCTTCGATATCAGCTGCGCCCTTTTTTGTTTCTCTTGGTCTTAGCGAAGGTGATAAGAAAGCGTTTTATTGCATGATATTTGGCACGAACATGCGACAACAAATTCGAAACCATGACTAAATTAGAAATGGACAACGTTTACGAGGAGGACCGAAGAAGACACAGTGGGTGAACACTGTGGACACCAATCTACGCATAGCAGGACTTGAACCGGATCGAGCGATGTGGAGAGGAGGAAGCAAAGCTACGGATCCCATCAATACGTGGAAATAAGAAAAGAGAAGAAGAAAAGAAAAAGAAGAAATGAAGAAGGCTATGTTAGAAATGTCCGAATCGTGCGTGCCACTTCCGGATGCCTGGTGTAGTGCCGGTCATGTAGACGAGACGAAGGATGTTCGCTGTCTGGGTGATGTATCTCTTGCCGACCGAGTCTCCACGAACACTGCGAAAAAAGATATTTAGGAAATATTGCGATTGAAGATTGAGTGGTACCATTGAACATTCCAATTAGCATGGAAGACAGGTGTTAGATATAACGACGAATGCATTCTGTTTGTATTATATTATAATACATTCGAACGTGCCTCTAAAGTAATAGTTGAGTAATACAGCTCTCCTCTATAAACTGACGGTTTCCGGCCCCCTTTAAGGAAATAAAATTTTGTGCCCCTTTCCAATCCAGACAACACTTTTTTATTAGCATAGATGGTATGGCACCTTCTTTAGGGTTATGACACTATACTCACATGGCCATAACAGTCGCATTCGATTCGCCCTCATAGAGCATGATTTGATCGTCTTTTACGAGTTGAATTTCATCAAATTCGATTATTATTGCGGATCCTTTGTCCGCAGCGAGGTAGTATTCGCAGCTCAGAGCTCGAGATGGTGACGATGGATAGTCGGGAGAATAGGCCTAAACCGCCTACTGCTCAGAAAAAAAACAAGCCTTAAATTTTCAGTGTCTAAACACTCTTTAGTGCTTGAGTGTTTATAAAAGTCATTTTTTTCAATAGGATTACAAAATGCTGAAAAATTGTGTTTGTGTGTGTGTTTGTGAGGAAAGTGTTTTAAACACTCAAGCACTATTGAAGCTTATTTGAGGCTTTTTTCTCTGAGTGTGAGGTCAGAAATGTATTTCGTTATCCGTTAATCATCTTGCAAAATCTTATGACGGTGTAAAGATCTCGAAAACCGCTGAAAAATTCAATATCTTAAAGGTCCAGCACGGCGCAAAGTCGTGCCTAACCAGAACGTTTCAATGGAAGATGCAAATCGTAGTATCTTTCAGCACTAACAGAATGACAGACTATTATTGCAATGAGCCACCGAGGCGTACTCAGAGAAAAAAAGTTTAATTTTTTGAGTATTTAAATGCTTTAGTGCTTGAGCGTTTATGGCACTCAGTTTTCAATAGGATTACGAAATACTTAACTCTTCAAAAATGAGTGTTTTAAACATTCAAGCACTATTCAGGAGAAGGTTTATTTCTCCGAGCCTTGTGCCGTTGCCCATTCTAGCACGCGGCTCTCTCTTACGTCTCCCTCGTAGAATAAGTTTGTGATTCCTGGACATGGAGGTTTCTTCGAGCAAATGAACGGGAACTTTGTCGAATCGTCGCATTCGATGGATTCCCATCCACCGAGAATTGAACTCGTCTCCAAGGCCGTGCAGTCTCCGAAGACGCTATTGGGCATTCCTAAAAAGACCGTTTCTTCACATACTGTACATACAAACAAGTTACTTGTTCCTCATGGTGATTCTAACAATCCTCATTATGATTGTAACTGACTCCGTTCTATACAAATATCCAACAGACGTTATATACAATATTCAGTTTGGTAGCGTATTCATGCTTATCTTCACAAGCTTGTGCAATTGTATGTTTGCGAAAAATTGAATACTTTTTTCAAATTGGAACGAAACCTAACAATATGTTTTGAGCTTACAACGACAGTCGGATATTTGTACAGAACGGAGTCGGGCACATCTTGAGCGCAATTCTAAAAGTTGTTGAACTTGAAACTACCTTGATCGAAACTTTGATAGTCCACCGTTGTGCCGTCCGACCAAAACGGTTTCGCAACTCTGTTCTCGGCAGCGAACAAACGAAGTCCGATAAGAACCTCCTTGCCAAAGTTATTCGATAGTGCAACGCGTCGTATGAACGAATTGGACTGAAAGCAGTATTCAGAAAACAATAAGCCTTAAAAAAATTTTTAAAAATAAAAAAAAAGTAAAAAAGGAGTAAATGAGTTACATGCTATTTTTTGACGATTTTCTGTCTTTTAAGCCTTATAAAACACTCAATTGGCATTTATATCACTAAACAAGCTACAGAAGGGTGAACCACACTCAGAGCAAGCTGTGGCTAACGGGGACATAGTACCTTAAAAAGTGACTTTACACCTTCTTTAAAACAGGCCAAAAACCGTTGTTTTGTGTTAGTAGAATTGCGTGTAGAAATGACCCGCAACTTCTGTGATGACCCACATCTATATAAGGAAATGGTGGCTTTTGCCTCCGAGGATTCACGGTTTCCGGAGCCCCTTATATACCCCTCCATAGTGTGTGTCTAAAACACTAATTTTCTTTGGTGATATGAAGTATTTCGTATTCACTCAGGACAGTTATTTTCTTACAAGTGTTTAAAACACTCAACACTTGAGGCTTATTTTTCTCAGATCAGTGTGGATTTTGTCGAACACTTGGATTACTCGTGAGAACAAGACTGAATTGCACGGGCTGCTTACGCCACTATCACTCGAAATATCTGTGAGGAATTTCGTATATTACTGGATAACTTCAAAGTGGGTAATACACTTAAATACCTCTTGATCGTGAATGGAGACCAAGTGAGCGTTATCCATCTGGCACAAACTTTCGGCGTCGTTCCACGATGTGTCGTGATCTCCCATTCGAAGGCATAAGCCAAGTTCCTCGTGAAACGAGTAGTTCAGCTCACACGGACCAGTGGGCGGCACTGACAGATTGCACTTTTTTGATACTCTTTTCACTCGAGTTTGCAGTAAGCATTAATTCGTCTTATTGTTAGCATAGAATGCATGACATGTGTCCTCATGGTACATACTACCACCCCATATTATCGATTGACAAGGGGTATCATCAATACGGTCGAACTAACCGATGAGTCACGCTTTTTGTCCTACCTGTACGTGATAACATCTTTACCTTGCTGCACCTGACATAAGAAAGGGTAGGTGTCACTGCCTGTATCCCAGTGCCATTGCCCACCTTCACCAGGAACGAAGTGGACACCCATGTTGTTATCTGGGTTAGAACTGCTGCCTCAAAAAAGGTTACAATACAAACTTGTCACATCACTCATAGAAAAATAAACCACAATTTTTGAGGTTTTAAACACTCCATGCAGTGCATTAAATAAAAATGATGATGATGCGTCCCCCTGAAAATTTTAAACGTTATCATTAACTTATTTAATTTAATTTTTAATTTTGCTTTATGTTTTCTAAAAATTAATTTAGCTATCGTTTAAGAACCTGAATGTTCAGGTTACTTACTCTTAGCGTTCTTTTATGACGTTTACCCGGCATACGGTACGGTTTGAATACAATTCTCAGCTGCAACTGCTACATAACGCACAAGTATGTATATGCTGTTTTCGCTTTTTACTATTTATCGCAGTATCGAACTCTGACTTTCTGCGGGCGAAATGGTAGATCCACGGGTTCCCTCGGCTGTCCCTTGGTAGTCGTATCCTCCCACTATTCGCTATTCGGCGTTACACGATGGAACCACACCAACGGCTTCTTCAATCGGATGTCGATCTCATGACATGTATTCCAACTTTCTTAGCTACCCTCTAACAAGACTCACGGCTCTCCTTTTTGGTATTGGTGTCGTAGTGTAGTCGAGATAGAGCAGGAAGAAAACTCCTTAGACTAGGAAACATCCAACGGGTAGGCCCTCGATGCGTTGTAGAAGACGATGGCCGGGAGAGCAGGAGAGAGGTAGCCTAGCAAAAATGCTTCCCCGCTTTCCGGCCGCACGCACACGAGCGCACACATTTTCGCTTGGTAGAGTGATAATGAGGTCCGGAGACCATGCCAAAACTTGTTTATTGTTGACGACAACATTGAACCTTGAATTCTACGCAGCAAACAACATGAAATCATGCTAAGGGTAAGTAACCCGGACGTTCAGACATACAGGTACTTAATCGATGGCTAAAAATACGATGAAAAATACTTTAACAAATTTTTAAAAAAAATGATGTACCTATTAAATTAGTCAATGATAACGGTTGAAATTTTCAATTTTTTTAAATATGCATATTTTAATATATATTTAATGCTTCGTGCTCGAGTGTTTATAACACTCATTTTCTCAATAGCATTATAAAATACTTAGCACTGAAGAAAATGGAAAATTAATGTTGGATTTAATGTTAACTACTTACTGTCAAAATTTTGGTAGTCGTAGGGTGTGCCGTCGTACCAGTTGCTACTGTAGTAGTTGAAGTACAAACCAAGCCATGTGTGTGTTTTTCCTTGTAGGGCTGAGTATATGACACTGTTTTCCTGAAGTGAGTTGCTATACAAATGCGTACTCACAAAATTTTTTTTGTTTGGTGGACCCGCGATAAAAAATCTTTCTCTATCGTAACCCACCGCTTAATAGATGGTTATTATAATGACTACCACCGTGGGATTTGGTGGGGCTTCCGTGGAGTTTGTTTGGCGCAAAGTGGAAAATGACGGATCGCGCCTAACATTTTATTTAGCTAGCTACTCTGCGTCTGCCATAAGAAGGGGTGGAGTGGGGTGGATAAATCTCGAACCTCGGCACTGTGAATGGAAGCGAGTTCGGCACCGTTATCCTTACACTTTTGCCTCGCTTGAGCAAATGTTAGCTCTTCGTCAAAGTAGCGAAAGCATTTTCCATTGTACAAGATGTTGTAGCCGTCGGGGCATATGCCGAGCACAGCAGCTGAAACAGTGATCAGGAACACGATATGATGAAACAGTGGAACTTCCACTGGTCTCAAATTTGTATATTTCTTTGTTCACACGACAGAAGCCTTGCATTTTCAAACAAAGTACTTTAGACCTTAGCAGGAAGTGAACGTTTTTTAAAATTCATTTTGTCCGGCAGATTCTCCTCCAAGCTCAGTCCCTATAGACGATGCCTTGAAAATAGGCACTACGACATGTAGCTTTTTTTTATTGTGTACCTGGAAATAGAAGTAGAAGAATGCTCCTTCGCATTTTGTTGCGGACTGCCTTGCTGCATTCTTTTGGTATCAGCTGCGTCATTTTAGATTTTCAATGATCTTAACGGCGATGATAAGAAAGTGTTTTCTTGTATTTGACACGAACGTAAGATATTAAATTCAGAATCATAGCTAGGCTAAAAATGTCGGAATCGTGCGTGCCAGTTACGGAATCCCGGATGCCGGTTGTTGTGTCGGTCGTGTACTATTGGCATTTCGAACTCCGTTCTGTACACCGCCCGTATTCAAAGCATTTCGCCTGCAGGAAGTCATGAGAGAGCCAGGACGTTGTAGGCATATTAAGCCCGTAGTTGCTCAAGCATTCACACTGACCAATTACTTTTCGTGAAGCTGTTACCTATTGCCGACCACGAAGGAATGACACCTTGGTTGGGTAGAGATGCTGCCAGGGATCGGAGGGGGGGGGGGTAGGTTTAATGCGTAGCATGGGGCGCCCCGTGTCACTACTCCACTACGAACCATCTTATTATATCTTATTATCTTATTGTTACGCATTCTTGGAAATTATAATACATTCATTTACGAATGTATTCTAATTTTTTTGTAATTTTTACACGTTCAAAGAATTAAACACAAATTGAGACTAAAGTCTGAGTGCGTTAGCTAATTTTGATACCCACCTTCAAGCAAATTAATTTTGATACCAGTTCACCCATGTATCGTCATAATCGCAAGCTACCTAACTCGCGAAATAAGTATGAGTCTAATTGAGACATTATCTAATGTGCTTTCAAACTTAGATTTGTTATTAAGATAGCCGGAATATGTACCTCACTTTATTGCTGCACACAGTAACATAAGCACTTTATTAGTACGTCACAAAGTTATCACATACATAAGATACTTCCCAAGCTTGCCAAACATTATAGCCATATTAAAGAAAAAGCATAAACACATATTTTATAATCTGATTAGTGATAAATACCGGGACTGGTCATCTTTTTTGGCTGATAATGACATACTTGTGCCCTAAAAACCGTCAAAAAAAAAACTCAAGTGGCATTTAAAACACAACGCCTAGAAGCCACAATACGTTAAAAATAGACTACAGATGCCCAGTTATAAAAAAAAGTCCGTTTACTCCTCCTGTACGCATGCTAACGTGGTACCATGCCCATATTTCGGGCAGCCAGCTTGTCCCAAATCAGTCAACTTTCGCCCAACGTAGGTCTCGTGATCGGAAACCAGTTTCGGTATATCCCATATGCCCTGGACATGTAGCAGACACGAACGTTAAACATCAAATTCGGAACCATAACTAAGTTAGAAATGTACAACGTTCATGAGGACGATCGGCCGGAAACACGGTGTATGGACACCGTGATACTGATCTACGCATCAAGTTACTTGAACCGGAAAAAGCTCCGGGATCGAGCTGTGTCGAGACGAGGGAGGAAGCACATGAGAATAACGAGAGGAAGAAGAGGGATATGTTAGAAATGTCCGAATCGTGCGTGCCACTTCCGGATGCCAGTTGTCGTGCCGGTCATGTGGACGAGGCGAAGGATGTTCGATATCTGGGTGATGTATCTCTTGCCGACCGAGTCTCCACGAACACTAAACGCGCGAAGAAAGATATACGTTCAAAGAGATATCGTGATTGAAAAGGATTGCAATTGACCTTACCTCCAATTACCATAGAAGGTAACTTTAACAGTTGAATATAATTGCAAATACGTTCTGTTTGTACATTTAATATTATATTTATTAGAATAGTGATAGCCGAGTCATTCAGCTACGGATCAGCAGCCTTCTAGCATTCCATCCAAAAACTATACCGTACTCACACGGCCATAGGAGTCGTATCTGATTCGCCCTCATAGAGCACGATTTGATCGTCGTTGACGAGTTGAAGTTCGTCGAATTCGATGATGATCGCGGATCCTTGGTCGGCAGCGAGGTAGTACTCGCAGTTCAGAGCTCGCGACGAAGAGGTTGGATAGTCGGGCGAATAGGCCTAAAACGCTTACCGTAAAGTTAGAAACATATTTTGTTGTCCGTTCATCATCTTGAAGAATCTTTATGACTGTGTAAGCACAGGAAAAAGAAAAATTCAATACCCAAAGAATAGCATGGTGCTAAGTCATGCTCAATGAAAAACCTTCCCATTTAAAGAGGGCCGGAAAGCACGCAAAAAGCACTATATCCTTATATAGTTGCGCCTCTCGTACACACGCAATTCTACTATTAACACAAAACATCGGTCGCGCAGCTACTTTAAAATCATAGTGCCTTTGAAA
>JACMIJ010002031.1:0-10462 GCA_014805365.1 Koerneria luziae | reverse complement strand
AGGCAGTACAGTCGACTCGACATCAGCGCTAAACCACGAGTGCACTTACACCACGAAACAGTCACGATAGCTAGGTCAATTTCACTTATTACACTTCGATGTACACCACATTTAAAAAAACCTTATTAGGTTCTTAATATTTATGTAATGAGCTATTTATGTTTACTCCCACGTGGCTAAGGAAAATAGTTAGATATTTTAATACAAATTCATATTGTACGACGCTCTATAAAAGTGCTAGATGGGTTATGCAACATTGGACATTGCGATGTCCGAATCCCTTGTCCCCTTATTTGGCAAGTAAGGAATGTTAGCGCACTACGTAGGCCACTCTAATCTGACGATTCCTAAAGTTTCTTACTTGCCGAAAGAGGGTACTGAGTATATTCGCAAAATATGTTTTGCACTCAAGTAAACTTAACAAAAAAGTGATAGCATTTATGATTCTCGCTTTTGAACTATGCATTAGGACACACAGAAAAAAAATAAGATGTCTAAAATTTGTCATCTATGGTGTAAACATTAATCCTAGGCTAATAAAATTAGGTTGTTCTGACCCGCCGTAAGCCATTTGCCCGCGAAACGGAGACGTTGCGGTCGGTCAGAGTTCGGCGTGTCACTTTCCTGTTTCACGCACTGCACATGTGCACATTTGCAATTTTTATTCTATCTTACTTAGCTGAATTTTCACTATCGTATGCTCATTGAATTGCGGTACTAATGACCATATCTAGAAACAGTTGTGATATGTTATAACATGTTATAAGATGCAAAGGCTCCCCGCAGATTCATTGTTACAATTGTTGTTGCAGCATTCATCGGTAGCTGAATGCATTCTTAGTTCTCACATCCACCAATGTCCGATAAAGAAGAAGGTGAACTTTTATCAGAAGATGATACAGAAGCAATGTGAGTGTTACTGTAACTTATCACTTTCTTTAATAGTGAGAAGACATTATCAGCATCAACTATTCAAGCTGATGAGGACGTCATAGACAAGATGCTTGAAGCAACTTACGGTAAAGAGGTTTGTCTAATGTTCTTAATCGACTTTACCGCCCCCCCCCCTTTTTAAAGGTATCAGATGAAGAAGCATTGCGATTGGCTGTGTTGTCTTCAATGAAGAGGAAAGATGTGACGGAGGAAGGTGAATTGCCAGAAGAACCGGATAAGAACAAGGAGAAGCCTGTCGAGGTGACGAGGGAAAAGGTTGTGGAGGAAAGGAGGGAAAGGCCTGCGGACAGGAAGGCGTCTCCGGTCAAGAGGACGAGTACGTTTTCTTTTATTCACGGCTTTGCTTCTTCTTCCGTGCTTTATCATTTTACCACTTTGAAAACAGCAAAATTTTCCAATATTCTATTTTTCCACAATGCGATGGTCACATATTGTCAGGTGATGATCGAAGTACGAGTCGGCGCAGACTCGAGAGGGTCGACAGGAGTCGTCGGAGTACGCGACGGGGTCATTCTCATCCACGGAGAGAGAAGGATGTCGCGAGGAAGTTGCCCCCACCCCTCCCACCACCCCCTCCGGAAGAGAGGCCTGTCATCGACAGCAGGGACAACTATGATGAGGAACGCATGGACATCGAGTCCGATCAAGGTATCACACTTGTACATTATACGGATACTGTTACAAGTTATTCCAACTAGTTCGAGCTACATTATGTTGTGTAAATTGAGAAACTAGTTGATTTACCTACTGTCTAATTTTTGAACCACTGTATCTCATCTACAACTGTGGTCTCTTTTGCTTGTGTTATTGTTACTTTACTGTAATGTCAAATTTGTTCCTGTCACCGTTCTAGCACTTCACTGTCCTAAGATTTGCAGGCCAAAGAGGCAGTTGTAGGTGTGTATGTTTTATGCATCGCATTGCGTGTGCAATGATAGGAGTTATGAGAATACGGGCGGTACTGATTGTGCGCTTTTCATCATTGCATTACAGACTCAGCCATGGTTGAAGTTGTCCACGACGAGAACATTCTCCGTGAGATGCTGCTGGCACAGATACAGAAACCGAGATCAAGCAGCCATTCCCCACAACCAACCAATGACCAAGTCCCTGATCTTCGGAAAGAAGTGGAGAAACATGAAAGGGAACTCAAGAAGATAGATAGAATGTCTAGACAGAAAAAGGAATCCATTCGGGAGATGGTGCGGCGGAGGGATGAATTAATGGTATTCTCCTATCAATGTTCATATCTGAAAGAAACACTTCAAGAGGATAGATAGAAGCTCTAATTGTAAGCTTTAGGAGTGTATTGTATTGACAGCTTGAGTTGCTTCTTTTCTATCGCCGTTGTTCATAGAATGATCTTCGTCGTCTACACGGAGAGATCGATCTGGCGATTGAATCGGAGCGAGAGATCGATCGGAGTCGATCATCCGTCTTGGAAAGAATCACCGATCTCCACATGCAGATCCACAAGGAAGAGAATGCATTTGCCATCGCGGAGATCGAGGAAGACACGCGGGCGCGGCCATACACTGCTTACCAGGGGGAGGAACAAGCACTCAGGGAGAAACTCCTCATTAAGCTGACCAGAAAGGACGAAGCTGATGGAGATGGACTACAACCAACAACACGGGAACTCTGTCCATGGGAACTCAATGGAAAGTGCAAGGACTTCGAGTGTGAATAGTACGTCAAACATATCATGCTTATATGTAGAATGTTCAACACACCATATTCCATTATTATTATGACCTACCATCTAGAGAGATGAAAGAGAGAAGTTGAATGGGCAATAGATGAGAGAGATGGGACTGATGAGTGTTGATTACAGTATCCACCCGTCTCGGATGTCGAATGGAGTTGTATTGATATGAGGATGTGACGTGAGTTCTCTCTGTTCCTGTTCATATGAATAAATGGTTGTGTCCGACGAGATGTTATCTGTCCCCCCACTGTGTGGAATGGACTCGGTTGTCGTGGTCGGTTGGGGTTTCCCAGTAGAACACATCCTCCATCGTCTGGCCGTGGATGCAAGAGTCGGATCACTCCGACTCATCACTGATCAACTCGTTCTGGATAAAGGTTCTCTTCTTTCTTGAGAGTCTTCTATTTGTAGTGAATACACGGGATTGCGTATAGTCAGTCGGTTGTGGTGGAAAGGCACTGTTTGTAGGATTATCGGAGAGGGTGTCGGTAGAGAGATTGGAGAAATGGGGCGAGGAGTCGGTGACCGATGCTGTCCGTGGATGCGACTCCCTCGTTCTGGTCGTTCCTTTCGAACCTCCATTACATCATGGACACGAGGACATGTCGGAATTGGCATCAAGTGAGAGTTGGTTGGGGGAATGGTTTCAGGAGTCGGCAATGTCGTCGATGCTGCGGTGGCTGCGGGAGTCAGTCGCATCGTGTATGTCGGCGACGCCTATTCCGCTCTCCCCGTGGATGACAACTACGGCATCTCAGAGCATCTGCATGTGTACGTCGTCTCCCCAATACAACTTTCTCCGTTAGTGCTAACTTGCTGGCGATGAATTGTACTTCTTTTCACTATAGAACCCATCTTATTGTTAGTGACTGCGCTCTTTGCAGAGGTCTCCCGAAGAGTTTTCTCCTTGGAGAGTATGGCGAGGCATTGGCCCGTATGGAATTGGCGGCCCGTCAGCGTCTCGAATGCGGGAGTTCAATGGGTGAGAATCGTGCGGTAGACGGGGGACCGTGTGCCGTATTCCTCCGACCGACCTTCGTTGTGGGAGAAGGGAATGAGTGGATGGAGGAACTGACGGATTTCCTCCACGAGAATCCCTTCTCATTCGAATCCCGATATGGACGACATCAATTCCTCTCTGTACATAGTCTCACTACCATTATCCAAAAGGTACTTTATACGTTATGCAGAAGAACAGGAAACACACGTCTTTCGTTGACCGTGCTAATTGTGAGCAGAACAATAACTTCTATTATGACTAAAACCTTAAAATGAGAATTCCCGATTAGACATATTGTTTGAACCCTATTCAAGGGCTTGTTTTGAGATGAAAGTGACGGTTGTTGACCACCTTCGATTTTCAATTGCATCTATCCATCTACCGTACCCCGTTGCAGACCCTCGATCGCATGCGTGACGTGCCAGACCAATGTCATGGTCAGATAATCTACTGCCTCGATTCGACACGGGCCCTGCAGTTTCGAGAGGTACGTGAGGGATCGTATCTCTCCATCACGGGACTGACTCTCACTTTCATTCCACTCCCTCGCTAACTCTCATTTTCTGCCCAATAACAAGTCACACACACCATAACATACCAGATAGTATCAGAACTTTGTTGAACACTTCGAAGAAGAAACATTCTTAGAAGCTCCTCTTACAGGTTCTGGAAGCTCCTCTTCCACCGACCTCATTCGCCACTTGGATGATGTCCCACGTGTGCGATCACATGTTGTACTCGTACTTTGGAATTCCTTCTACTCTCCTTCCCCTTCCAACTTTTCGTTGTCTTTTCGAGAAAAGCATTGGTTTTTCGAATCGCAAACTGCGACTTCTTATTGGATATTCGGAGCGAAATCGATTGAATGCCTTTCCAGTCTGAGACACGTCGCGCAGCCCCGAACTGACCCATTCTCCATTTTATCTCGATCCCTTCTCTTTCCGTGCTGTTCTATTATTGTGAGCTGTTCCGGATAAATTTGAGGCTGATGAAGCCGATTCTCCTCTTGGCTACAGTATGTGCAGCGGCACTCGCTGCAGATCTCAACATCAAGGAGATCTATCAGAATCCTCTCTCACACGGTAAGTGGAAGGAATATTAGATGGATCCCGACCAGGATTCGGACAGGATATCGACTGGGTTTCATGGGAGGATGCCATTGAGACGGCGTTGGACAAGGACAAGCCAATCTTCCTTCTTATCCATAAGTCGTGGTGTCATGCTTGTAAAGGTATGGGAAATATGAGGATGACCTCTTTCCAGCATTGAAAAAGACATTCCAACAATCGAATGCTCGGAAGGCATTCAAGACCCTCTCTGAGTATTTCGTCATGGTGAACACTGAGGATGACGAGGAACCATTCGAGGAGGAATACCGGCCAGATGGAAAGTATATTCCTCGGCTGCTCTTCCTTGGTATGTCCACTTCATTCCAATTCATTTCTAGTTTTAAGTGATAAAAGTGCATAGAAATAACATAAGACGGTTTTGACCTCCCGATTCTACATGCATTCTCGAACACGTTCAATCCACCGTATATCTCCCTTTATCATAAGTCTCGCCCTTCGTTCACCGTTTGCATACTAAGAACAGTTGGATGTTAGACCAATTTTAATAGAAGTGTGCAGTTGACCGAAAGAAGACAAATTCTCTCTCATTTCTTCATGATTATCATCAGTGATTGTCTGGTTACAGACAAGAACGGGGATCTCTTGGATCAATTCAAGAATAAGAAGGCCGAATACAAGAACTATGCCTATTACTATTCTTCCCCTGCCGATATCCTCAACTCCATGAAGGAAGTCATCAGACATTTCGGAATCGAGGTTCGATAACATGTTCCTTCACCCACAATCTCCCTTTTAAGGTTCCCGAACTGAAGAAAGGAGACAAACTCAAAGCAAAGAAGGAGGAGAAGGAAAAGAAGAAGGAAGAGAAGAAGTCCAAAAAAGATGTTAAAAAGAATGATAAGAAGAGCGATAAAAAAGATGATAAGAAAGAGAAGAAAGAATTATAATTTAGTTGTGTTGTTTCTCACGTGCGGATAAATGTTCGTGTGTGTACATAATATTCGAGTGGAACAGAGTTCCATATGGATCAAGGTCATTGGGTTCTTCCTTATCAAGAACCAGTTAAAACAATGCAAACCTAATGAGTTCAATTTCAAAATTCATCATTATACACAACCGGAAGTGCTGGAAGTGAACAGCAAGTCGAACCTCTTCGAAAGCAGATCAATGAGGCGAATTTGTGGAGAACAAGCAAAGGAAGAGTTATCACAACAATGCATCCAGCCAAAATAGTGTTGACCTTATGATGGCACAACGTTGAAGAAGAATCCCGAACGACGAGTGATATTCGTCATGGCAATCATCAAATACCTTATGTTCCTCCTGGAAAGATCCTTGGATACTTTCGCTGTTCATCCTAGGAAAAAAAGAAGAGTATACAATGTTTTGTTATAATAAGGAGGATGACAAACAATCCGGGCACGAATTGGGTGGAGGGCGAGTGTCCCTCACACGATGAGGTCGTCCCTCTCCCTCATCTCGCTCTCCCTTCTTCTCTCTTCTATCAATGCTGCCACTCCTATCTACGAGTATCTCAAAGGTATACACGATACGTTGCAACGGGTCAGATCTCTGTCCGGATGGTCAGGTTCCCATCACCGGCACGCGTAACGTACGTACCTGTGACGATGTGTGCCCGAGTGGATCACGATGCATCAAGGGGATCTGCTGCGGGCAACTTCCAGAATGTGTGGATCCGCTGCACACGTAAGCGATTACGCTGGCGTATATCTGGTGTGTATCAGAAGCCCGACATCGTTTGTGTGTCTGCCGGGGATGAAACAGAATTGTCCAAGGGGATCGAAATGTGTCGTATCTTCTCGTCCTTCGCAGTCCATTTGTTGTACACCTCGCCCGAAGGTTCGAATGGGCAAACTGGGCAAAGAGGACAAGGGAATTTGTCCTGGTAGGTATTCATTCTGCTGATACGAAGTCTATTGTGCAACTGTTTCTTTCAGCCAGCCACCCTATCGCCACCAGTGAACCGAATGGACTCACGCTATGCAAAAACTGCCCAGATGGGTATATTCATTGCTTGTGCCATTTCTCCATGCAAAGATACTATGACCACTCACATATAGTATAATGCGTGCATTATCCTTATCCTTTGCCTGTTCCTTCTTCCCTCTGCCCATGCTTCTCAATGGTTTCCAAATGATCCTTGCAGAATCTGTGTGCAATTCCGTCGTTCGGCAGTGATGATCTGTTGTCAGGCGGAAGAGACATTGTGTGGAGAAGGATCGACGGTCGAGAGGAAGGGGCCGCTTGCCAAGGATTGCACCGTAGAAGCATGCTCTCCTGGGTACTTTCTTGTTTGGAGATCAGATGACAACATAGATTAGATATGAGATATATATTGGACTACGGACAATATTAATGAGCTATCTAACTTAACATCATGATCATTCTATTGCTGCACCTTTCGAGCTATGCACCAGAAGAATAAGAGGTTACACGATTGTGTGTTCTTCAGCTACGAGTGTACGCAGACGCCATCGGGTTCATCCGTCTGTTGTGCCCTCGCAATCTGTTCTTCTGGTCTCCGCGCCACTCGTGCCTGTGCCGGAGGGTGCAGCGAAGGCGAAGTGTGTGAGGAGCTGCACGGACAACGGTGGTGCTGTCCCCAACCACCACCCGGCATGTGTCCAGATGGAAGGTATGCAATGCCCGCTTACGATTAACTCGCATAGTCAGCAAAGTGCATCTTCGTGCTCGTACAATTATCAATCTACCTTTGACAGGCAAAGGCAACGTCTCCCGTACTCAAAGCATTTCGCCTTGCGCGTAGTCCTGAGAAGGCCAAGACGTTGTGGGGCTATATGTATCTATCTTTGAACTCATGATCTAGTGATGGACTGGAGAAGTGTAGATAATGTGGGAAATCACAATTTTCATCATCAATTCAAAATTATAGGATCAAAGAAAAGGATGATTGTTTTTTTCTTTGAAACTCGAGTTTGAGGGTGAAACTACAGTGTGAACAGAAAAAATCATTCAGTCTCAAGAGCATGAATTCAAAAGTGAAAGCATGTCGCGACAATCATACGTTAGACTGTGACAAAGGTATAAGCTTTGAACTACTTTCCCTTCCTTTCCCTCGTGGTCCGAAGCAGTGGCAGGCACTGGTCGTGTCCATTGATTAGATTTCAGCGTGATGTGAACTCAACTGATTGATCAACTGCCCCGGGGCAGTCTATTTTCTCATCACGAAAACACTTCTTTGCAGCACAACATAAGTAGAAGGGATTTCAATAGCTTACTTATGACCGCTTTGGAATTGTTCATATAAGATAAATAGTACATGTTCTTCCAGTGAAGGGAAACCCTGCAATCCCCTGAACCCGAAGTGTGGAATGACACAATCCTGCACGGAGACAACCGATTCTACTTTCGTCTGTTGTGAGGACAAGAAGAAGGCGCGAGGAAGGGGGAAGAAGACAAAAGAGACCAAGAAAGAGAAAGGGAAGAAGGAGGAGAAGGAGATCTTCCCAATCTGTGAGGACGGCTCATTCCCACTTGGACATGGGGGGATATTCCTTGAATGTCCTGAGATTGGAGCGCCTTGCCCGAAGGTAATGAGGTCTTCCCGTGTACCTTTACCACGCTCATACTTTGTAGAACCAAGCAAACGCAGAACATCAAATTCATTGTGAATGATTGGATCACTCCCAACAAGAGATGTGTTTTATTTGTGGAGCAAACGTTGTTAGCAAAAAAGAACATGCCATGTGTTAGTCAGAGATTTCTTGCTAAACCCTCCAGTGGAGGGAAGAAGACATTTGTTGTGGAAGAAGACATCTGTTGTCAATACTTCACATTTGATAGGGGAATGAAAAAAATAACAAAAAAAAACTATGACAAGGTTGCGCGCAATCAGGAATTATACTTTTGATTGAATTATGAATTAATAACAGTGCTCAAACCAAGCGAATGTAGCAGCATGTTTGTTTTTGAAGAAGTGGCAGTGTTTGTCACTACGGAAAGCGCTGTTTATTTGCTGGAGCGTTCTCTGTTCAGGCGGGTTTCGTATGTTCGGAGACGTCGAGTGACGAGCTCTACTGTTGTGAGCGTCGCCGTCCTTCGATGGACCCGTCTTGTCCATCCGGATTCCTCCCAGCCCGTTCCATTCTCAATGGAAAGATCCGAGTTTGTGGGGGATTCCTCGACTTCTCGTGTCCTGTCGGATCTCAATGTCTACCGTCCTCCAATTCATTTATTTGTTGCAACAAGCAGCCATAATACATGTGCACATAAGAAGTGTGGGAATAAGACGCTTCGAGAAATTGATTTTGAAATTGTTTTGTCATGTTTGCTCCACACTATCTCATGGTCAACGAAATTTCTTTGACCACGAGTAAGTGTGGAGCAGACGACATACATAGAAGTTCAAAATCTTTCTTTCTCACAGATTGCTCCCCATGTACCTAATAATAATAATAATAAAGAATGACAAGAACATATCGTAATTTCCTTCATATCACAGCCAAGTGGTCAGAATAATAAGGAACATCTTCTCAGAAGCTTCAAAAACCTGCCAGAGGGCAACCCATTAATTAAAGGGAATCCTTACACAACGAGAGAAATAATTAGGATGCAGAATGGAACATAGATGAGAGAACGAGGCCGAGAGAGCTTCTTCTTTGTATCTTCTTGCCTGACCCTACAGTATGCCAGACACCCATTAATCAAGGAATGCCAACTGTGCGCGTGCTGATAAATGGCAGAGTGTTGGAGGAGGTTGTCCGCCCATTCCAGTGTCGCTATGTTCTGGCTGCTCGCTCTGTTAGCCCTGACCAGGGCGGACGATGACATCAAGGAACTGCCCGGAGTCGATTTCGACGTCGACTTCAAACACTATTCCGGATTCTTCAAGGTCTCTGACACACACTTCCTCCACTACTGGTATGTATAGCACTTCTGTTTGCAAATAATGATCTAGTAAAGTAACTTACTTGTATGTGCAGAAAAAAACATGTTAGATGAGTGAGTCTTGTCAGAAAGCCTCATGCAGTAACTGCACAGGTGTCATCAGATGGATTTGTGTATAGGTTTGTGGAGTCGCAGAATGACCCAGCACGCGACCCAGTGATCTTTTGGTTCAACGGAGGACCGGGATGTTCCTCCCTGGACGGACTCCTCAACGAAATGGGGCCATACGTGGCCAATGAGGATGGACAGACACTGAGGAAGAACGAATACGCTTGGAACAAGGTGCCCTTCTTGTCAATGGGTGTAGTACAAGCAAGTCACACAAAATCGAACAATTCTGTTTCAGCTTGGATCCGTCGTGTATATCGAATCCCCCGCTGGTGTTGGCTACTCCTATTCGACCGATGGCAACATCACCACTAACGATGACCAGGTAATCATGGCACTGCAAGTAGTGTTGCACAAGTAGTCGTCCTAATGGCATCACGGCACTGCAAGTGGCATCGCACAGCAATGGTACTAAAGACACCATTCAGACTTCCTTGGAGAACTACAACGCTGTCAAGGCCTTCTTCACCGAATTCCCGCAGTTCCGCAAGAATCCGACATTCATCATGGGAGAGTCGTACGGAGGAGTATACGTGCCAACACTCACTGCACGAATCGTCGATGGACAGAAATCATTCAAGATCAACCTCAAGGTAATCCACAACTATCAATAGAAAATTGCTAACAAAATGAACAAGAAAATATTGGACTGATTTTGAAACAGGCATTCTTTGCTGGAAAAGTAAAGTAGAA
>JACMIJ010002030.1:0-10470 GCA_014805365.1 Koerneria luziae | reverse complement strand
GTACACAAAACAACATGTCGAGGACGTTTTTGTTTACTTAAATCCCTGCCTCACAAAAAAACTTGATGTGCTTAAGCCACTCATTTTCATTAGTGTTAGACATTTCGTAATCCAGTAGAAAAAAATGACTGTCATAGACGCACTAGCACTGAAGAGCGTCTGTGCACTCAAAATGTGAGGCTCATTTTTATTGAATGGAGTATTAAACAAGAATCTATGTATTTCCATCATGAATATATGAACGCAAGAGTATGTGTGTCTCCGTTATTGAAGATACAGAACGGAAGTGAAAAACTTGTGCTGCCGAACGCAATCACGAGATCGTGGACGTAGTTCGGGATCGCGCACGCCTTCTACCAATGCTGGCTTAACGATGGCGAACCGAAGAGAGGTTTTTTTAAAAATAGTAACACCTTTCCGCTCCACATTACACACAGGGCTCACGAAATTCTAATAACAGTGAACTATGTATACTTGCTGCGAACAGTCACTTGTTCGTAATGGAACATTCTATTGCACTTCAAACAAAGTTGTTGACCATGAGCGAAGACATTCAATTGTTTTGTTTGCTAACCAAACAGCTCAATTTGCATTTTTGTGAACCAAATGGATATGTGTATTTTGTCCTGAACGTGCTGCGAACATCTACAGATGAGATTCATAGGAGCAACGGGTAACTGCTATTTGTGGAGACAATAATTTTTTTATTTATTTAATCTAGTGGAAAAGTAAAGTACAGTTCTCCCGAATCAAGGCCTATTCGCCTGCGTGGGGTTCCGAAGAGGCCGGGGACAAGTAGGGCATTTAAGTCCTGAGTTGCCCAACCTTTTCGCCATACCTGTTACTTTCGTGAATATCACTACCAATTGCCGACTCCGGATCACCTAGTGGTATGATAGATTTATTATTCTAATTGTACTGTGACGGATATTCTTGTGACGGATATTACTCTAATTGTACTGTGACGAAGAAAGATGATGCGGAAGATGATCGGTGTCTCGGTGTTAGATCATCGCACGAATGAGTGGCTCCACCGAGCGGTCCCTCTCCCAGATATCCGTGTGAGGGCAATGACGAGAAAATGGCACTGGGCTAGCCGGATTGCAAGAATGAGCGGTGAGATATGGACAAGGCGTCTTCTGGAATGGGAGCCGCGTAGCCACCACCGAGGAAGAGGACGGCCAAAGATGAGATGGCGCGACGAGTTTACGGAAAGCCTCGGACCGACTTTTCTAAGATGTTCTGTCGTTGATGAACCACGTTGGAAGGACATCGTCCGTCAGAGAACAAACCTTCTGATTACGGAATAAAATTGAAATTGAAATTGAAATAGGTAGCTAGATCCCAAAAGCTGTGACATCTCTAGAGGTTACGGTATTCGTTCATTTCGTTACTTTATTCCTTTATTATGTTACAGTTGCGATCGTGTTTGTCCGCATTCGTCTCTTCTCATCTTCGAGAAAAACCGTCCCCGATGGAACCAGATTGGAATGTGGGTTACTGTAGCTTTTTTTGTCATTATTATCTAGCAATAAGATAGTTTATCTTTTGTTTTCTGTTCTACCAATAAATGCTACTATTCGATTAATGCTGGTTTTGTTTTCACTACAGCGTGCGATATCATACTAGCCAAAAAATATTTCAAATGGAAATTCGACTACAGCTGAGTGTACCTTGGTGCTAAAATATCATACCATATATCCCTTTGCATACTGTTTTTGATCCTATCAGCTTACAGGTGAACGTGGTGATCTCGAACAGTCATTGTGCGAAGAGCCTGCACATCATGACGGAGATCGATATTGGCGGGAAAACGGTGGAAATGAATTTGGAGAATTTCGGACGATTACGATTCGAACTGGCTAGGGCACTCCGGGCACTCGAACAGTATCCCACGTAATAGTTAGCGGATTTCTTTTAAGATATTTTTTGCGCTATCGTTTTGTGATATTTATACTAGAAAGATTATAATTGAAAGCGTTTTGATAGAAATTGCTTGGATGAGAACATTTGAACATTAGATTGTCAAGGTAAAGCAAAAGCAAACGATTATGATATGTTTTTGATCAAGGAGGTTCTCATCCAGGTGGTTCTTGTCTTTGCGCTTCCCATTTTGCGAGGCGAGGAATGTCTTACGTGCTTGCGCTTGTTCGCGTTTTTCCTTCAATGTATCTTTCCGCTGGTATTCCAGTGTCAATTGTGGGCTGGTATTCCCTAATTTTGATCCCTATCGAGGTGCTGTTGTTCCGCCTGTAGTGATACAGTGAGATCTACTATAGTTTCTTTTGTACTCGTCAGATATGTAACTTTGGATTTCTCAAGTGCTGTTTGTAACAGTAATAGCCTGCTGTGATAGCTTGTTATACTTACATTTTATGCAATACATGTGATTTGTGCTACGGGCAGAACTGTCTGAAGCTTATCATTTGTGCTTGTCAATGAATGCGTTCGAATGTATTATACGTTCGTTAGCTTGGGTTTACTTTTGTTTGTTTAGTTTCTTGGGCAATTATTATGTGTTCTAACAATAAGTGCCGTGAGGCCGTCACTTCTATTTGAAGTTAGTGGTGGAGAAAATGTATGCGGTTAGCACTGGCTCAAAAAAACAAATCTAACAATAAGATTACGCCTGGTTAGCTAAGACGTGTTTCAATAATTAGCAAGTTCTGGTATTATATGTACATCCTTTTGCGCTGCAATAACAATACCATGTTGACCATCAAAATACAAATATGTGTTTATGCAACTGGCAATGAGAACCCGTTTGACTTCCTCACAATCACAGGGAGATGAAATGAAGAAAGCAAAGAAACCACCATGCATTGACATGACACGTTCCCACAATTTGAAAACGGGGTGCAAGACGCTAGAAACGAGGTGCCTATTGTATAAGTTAGGTTTCCTAACGGGATACCTGCAATGTTAAGGTATCCCAAAACGGGGTGCCCTCGCGGTATCAATAACGTTGTTGTCGATGTATGAAAACCACCCTCATCGTATCGATATTTTGAAAACCACCCCGGACGATGGTTTTCGCGCCGTTGGGGCGATATACGAGGACTGACTGTCCGATTCCATGTTGACCCGACAGAACACGCGACGTAGGCGGTCCTTGTACTCGGAGGTAAAGGCGATCACAATAACGGGATTGAGCAGAGGGAAGACGCCGAAGAGGATGGTCATGGCAATGGTGAAGTAGTACGCCTGCCACTTGAAGATCACACCCAGCATGCACGAGACGGCTGGTAGGTACATCGAGACTAACGGGTTTAGTGTCTGAATGTCAATTCTTATTGTTAGAAACTAATTGTAAAAGTAAAGTCCTCCCGATTCAAGGCCGTATAGCCTGCGGGGCGGTAGGTAACCGAGAGAACCGGGCCGCTGGGGCATTTAAGTTCGGTGTGCACACCTTTTCGCCATTACTTTTCGTGAATCTGTCACTACAATGGCCAACCCCGGAGGGATGACATCTTGGTTGGGCAGGGACTCAATGTTGTTGTACAGGGATGTGCAAAACTGTCAAACAGTAGGAGTAAATCAATCGTTTTATGCTCCAAAAGAGGAGTAAAAAAAACAGTTGTATGTTGCAAGAGACGGAAACCGTCTTACGATGCAAAAGAAGAGTAAAAGTGGGAACGGTGGTATGAATCAAGGTGTGGTTGACTATTTTCTGAACATCTTAAAGGAAGCCGGAAACCGTCATTTAATTGTATTGACCCGCCACATTTGTGTTCAGGGAATACGCATAAGCAAATTCCTCGTTAAGTTAACGGTTTCCGGCCCCCTTTAACGATACAATGGGTACGGTAATGCTCGCTCGAACCTGTAGAATAAGCATTCGTAGTGCATTTTGGTGCAGCATCGCCAGTCGCTGGCTTCGAATGTTGTGCAAAATCTCGCGATGCACTCGCCGCCCACAGTAAACTGTCACAAAAATGAACACATTCGAGATGAGCAGAAACAGCGCGACTCCGATATACGCCGGCAGCATACTCTCCACGGTCTGAACAACAAAACTGTATTTAGCAATTATGTACCACATATCGACAGGTGGACCATAGAACCGCTCTACAAGCTCCATTGTGGCTTCTACAGTTCTGAAATTCCTGGTACACGCTGGTGACCATAGCCTCTGGAAGGCATTATACAAAAAAAAATCCAAAAAAATGTTTTCAGTGGAAATAACAACAGTTGGCGTAAATAGGGTCCATCCGGATCGACAACAACATTATTGATAACACCGAGGCTCCACGTTTTGGGATACCTTAACATTGAAGCACCCCGTTTATGAACCTATTGTTTCCGTAGGCATCCGTTTTGTGTTCTCCTACTCCCGTGTTCAAATGAAGCATATCTTTCATGCTTCTAAAGCACGTTCTTAAGCAAAGAACAGTTTGTAAGGATGCTGTGGACTGTTGATAAAGTTAGTAACTTTCAAACGAACTAAGCAAGAGATAAGTTCAATTCTCCCGAATCAAGGCCTCATAGTCTGCGAGGCAGTCCTGAGGATGCCGTGACGCGATGCTGGGAGAACAATAAGAATAGTAAAAGGCTAAAAAGCACAACTTATTATTATTGTTAGAGATTTGGTAGTGAGATCTACGGGGCAGCGCTTATGAAAAACAGAAATTACAGAAATTTTATATACAATTTTGTATAAGTACCTTGCCATCGTAACCTGGCAGAAAAGCGGTTGTCAGATTGAAACCGTAATTCAGTTGAAACATTTGGTCAGCCCTTCGTCTTCCCTCATCGTTAACAAGAGAACCGATCATCCATGTTAGAGAGGTGATGTAACCTGAAAAGGCTAGTAATAGTCATAATGAAAGTAATATTTGAGAAATCGTGTAATATAAGGGAAAAATCGTTAAATAAGGGCTAAAGGCACACATAGTCTGTTGTGTGTTCTACATGTGCTATGCCCTTCGTTGTTCTAGGTTTTCTTAACTTCTTTATAAACACAAATCTTATATGGAAGAGTTATAGCTAAATAACACAATAACGGATAGTTAGTGTGCTGTGAACGATTTTTTGAACCAAATACAAAGAAAATGTAATTTAAAAAAAAGAAATTACCAGAGAAAACCATTCCTATTACGATGATAATGCAGAGCTTGTAGGGCGTATGAAAGGCATCCAGAATGAATTTGCTGAAACACAATATAACATATGTAATTTATTTTCTATCCTGTGCTCACACTGCCTGCACATCTTGGAAACATTGCTGGCCAATTTAACTTCCTATATTTCCTTATCTGTTCATTCCCGCAATTGTGAGTTAGCACATTATGTATATAAGACACTGGATAAATAGAACTTCAACCTCATTATGCACCAATCGTGCAGAATACGCACCTTTAAAAGTAATTTTGATTCTACCGTAGTCATATTCGTTGTGCGTTCCAGGCTGCTATTTCTTGTGATAGCGTTGGTTAGAAGCTAATTGTAAGAGCTAACATGGTTTCGCTTGATAAAAATTACTGCGCTAGATTCCATGTTTGTTTGATCTTACAATTAGTGGCGCGATTCTGACACTAGGGAAATTCTAATCTCTCCACACTTCGTCTCACAGCCGTCGATAAATAATAGTTTTTTTCTTTTGCATATGTAAGCAAAAATATCTCCACAAGAGCAAAGATTATATATAACTTTTCGGACTGGCGCGAAAACAATCAATTCAAAATTCTGTGCTAACAATAACGTTAGGATAAATTGGACATACATACTTGCAGAGTAAGGCATAGCGATAGATGAAGCAGCATGTGATGAGTACCAGAATGTTGTTGAGCGAGGCGACCCATCCGAAATACACTATTTGCGCAACTATTACCGACGAATACTGATGAAGCGGCAAGAGCAGAAACATTTCGTCTTCCGAAATTGATATCTAAAATAAATAATTTCTTACAATTAGATCTTATGTATATCTATCATAACATGGGCGTACTTATTATTTGTGTATGATTTGCTTATTGTTAGTGCAAGATATTCATTTTTGTGGTTATGCATATCGTGTAGATGTAAGCTTAGCGCTTTTTGGTAATGCGAAAACAATTAATACTATGTATTATTAGAAGAGTAAAAAGAGTTAGCCGGTTTCGGCCTCTATTACCTGACCGACTAACCCAACCCTGAAGCGAGGCCATCATCAGAGATGACTCCTATATTTGCTCAGAGAAAAATAATTTTTAAATGAGCCTAAAAAATGTTCCCATACCGGACTACAGGCGGCGTGCATAACTGCATATACAATATCCATACAACATGATAGAAATATGAAATGACGATAGAATCCATGTCGTATCAATGGTTGGTAGATCAACAGGCAACAGAAGAGCAGATTGACGAGAACGGAGATCGAGGCTAACGTTATCGAACACACGTCGACAATGCGTATCAGTGGTAGCATTGCAATTTGTATTTCAAATGTCCTCTTCTTCTTCTGAATTGGAAATGCTTTGTAGTCTTTTGGTTGTATACAAAAAAGTTTGACCAGCAAAGTGTTGCTGTTCTTCAGTCATTTATTCAACATTATTGATATGACCAGGATCATGGAGTAAGCAAAGATACTGTACATAGAATAATACGGTACTTTTGTGCGAAAAACATGAGCGGACATACATATATTTCTTTCGTAAAAAAGAAGCATACGCACATTGCTGTAAAGTAATATAAATAAATAGGGCACAGACATGTACTATTTTTATGAATACGCCCGTTTTCGGTCCTTTAAGCCTCATAGAACACTCAGTTGGAGAATTGTCAGGTACACCCAGGGCAAGCCGTTAACCGGGTACGATTACATAGTACATAGTACATTGTATATAGTTTACGGGTACATAGTACGTTTAAAAGGAAGTTTACCACGGCAAATGAAACAAATGAACTGAGATGCGATCTCTAAAGTTGAAACACGAAACTCAGAAATGGCTCGCTCTAATGCACTTATACAACCAATCTTACCTAGAACGCTTTTGGCACGTTCTAGTTTAATTAGAGAAAAGTTGCTACTACTAATTTGTTAGAGTATATTCAGTAGATTCAAAAAAACGTGTGAAACTGCTATCCAAACCTTGCTACTCTGAGATGTCTTGTACGTAGTGTGTTTGATTTTCGTGAGGGTTCTTTTGTGCTTTGAGCGCCGATTTGGTCTTTTATGACGGCAGGAATGGTAAAAATATGGTACATTTATTTAACATTTAACATTTATTCCGCAATCAGAAGGGTTCTTCGGCGGGCGATTACATCCTTCCATCGGGGAACATCAGGTACATTTATTAAATAATAATAATAATACATTATTGGTCCCAGATTTACTCCGTTTCAGACCAAGTATACGAGACCCAAAAAGTGCCTTCACCCCTTCTTAATTAAAGAAAAAAAGCTGGCCACTACTCATTTGTTAGATCACATTCACGACATTCAATAACGTGTGAAGTGGCTCTGCTACTCTGAAGCTAGCAGATGGTCTGTGAATAGAACTTGAGAAATCGCATGCTGTGGCAATTCTTATAATTTAGCCACTGACGTGTTGTATGCTTATGATTTCGAGGTACAACTTTCGAAGTATTTACCGTTCTATTAGGGATAGAGTGTGTTGATTTATACCATTTGCATGTTAATAGCTTCCTAAAGGGGAGGGGCTAATTATAGTAAGGAGCATATGAACGATAATGTGGTCAAAACTAACAATAAACATGAGAAATAAATAGCTTGGCTCTTATTGCATTCTTATAATACGCTCACTATAATATAATCTATAGTGTATGCTAGTACACTCAAAGGTGTTGTGTTCAGTAATTGCAGAAGTAATAGCGTGTGTACATAAGTTATCCGCCACTTCTGTAAGTGGGAAGCTATCATGGAATGGTGGTTTTTGCCTCCGATTGTGAGGATTTACGCGTAAACCGCGGTTTCCGGCGCATTTCTATTTTTTGACTGCTTCTGAAAATAATCATTCTGAACAGAAAACATTTAACACAAACATCGACAATGTAACGTAAGCCTAGCAATAAGTATTTTTTTTTCTTTGTGTCACGAAAAGTAATCGGTCTGCGTGAATGACTGGGCACTATCGGACTTAAAATGCCCCACAACGTCCTGGCCTTCTCAGGACTCCTCGCAGGCGAAATGCCTTGAATACGGGAGAACGTTGCTTTGCTTTTCTTACAATTAGTGCCAACAAGAATATTTTCGTGCAGCTAGCTCCACGTCAGAAGTCCTTTGAGTTTTAATTTCAACGTATTTTCTGCGAACGTTTACGGATTTGGCTGTGGAGCATGCAATTGCTGCTGAGAATTGCCCTTGGAGGTAGTACGCTGAAAAAAAGAATCTGTCTGGAAAAAGCAATATTCTCGGAAGCGTAGGGCCGTTCGGTAGTGATTGCGTTGGCAAAAAGGTATAATCGTGTTAAGCCATAGAAGCATAGTTCACCCGTCAACCCAAATACAACTCTATGAGCGTTCTCGGGTGTTATTATTGTTGGAAGAGCGGGAAACTCTTTAAAGTTTGTGTGACTTATCGTTAAGTACAATCCGTATTCTATTAGTTGTACTTCATAACCTTCTTCTCCTTGCCAAATGATGAACAGTGTGCGAATTATTTGCGTTCCAGTGACAGAAAAAATAAGCTCAAATTTTTGGAGTTTTATCCACTGTTTAGTGCCACACCCTCATTTTTGAACTGGATGAAGTTTATTGCTAGTATATTTATTCCAGGAGAAAATGAGGATTTTTAACACCCGAGCACCTTTAGGCTTATTCTGAGGGTTATTTTCCTCTGACAGTGACTATGGTCGAAATATCGATCGAGAGCTATTTCCTTGTAACGGATCGATAGTCGACAGTGTATAAGGCATTCGTAATCGCCTTAACATGTTTCGCATCCTCAACCTGTACTCTTTTGTCAGAGAAATAACGATAATTGGATTCATAAACGGAAATATGACGGGGAGTCCTGAGACGAATATCGATACGGTATCCAGATTCAAACCGAGCAGAAAGCATACGGTAGAAATCACACCCGGTGCGAGCAGCGAAAGTACGGGATTTAACGCCTGAACAGAGTAAGTAATATAAAGCGGTTGACATACAATTGTTGTGTTTTGTACTGTTGTACGTTTTGTTGCGGTGTAGTTGAATGCTTGCACGCTGCATGTTACTTCCACCGTTCCACAATACCTAATTTGCACCTTGCTCTCTACTCACGTAGAAAATATCTCAAATTTTAAGTGTTTTAGACACTCATTTTCATGGCGCTCTGTTTTGGGCGAAATATGGCATAACAATACGCAAATGTGAGAACGGCGATAGTTTCCCTTTCCCAACACGTCTGTCCAGCCTTACGGTTACATATTCCTTTTGTGATCCGGTGAAAATCATTCTAATACGACTTAGGATACGATAAGTCTGAGGATGAAAGCAAATACGACAAAAAAGATAGAACTGTGTCACTAACAATAAGCATACCTGCAACAATAACATGGTGAATGCGTTGCGATGTCGCTTCGCCGCGATCGTGCTGAGATTGTTACTGGTAACTTCTTTGTGGATACGGTAGCCGCAGAAACTCATCGCAAGTGTCATCACCGAGCAAACGGCGAGAAATTGAATGAAACAACTGTAGGTCTTCCAGGAGTTGTTTGCCTGCAAAAATAATGAAAAAAATGAAAACTAAAAGTTAAAAAAGTAAAGTTTATGTAACAAATAGTATTATGCATAGATTAACATAGGGTTGTAATTTATATTGAAAAAGAAAATAACATTCACAGAGTTGAAAGTCACAGTTCCGACATCATTATGCCATGTCAAAAATAATTGGCTGGAGTTCGTTTATGTAATTTTAACTATAGTTCAGCCTTTGTACAAGTAAATGAAATTTAGCGGCGTGAATAAGTTTGAACAGGAAGTGTTCTCATAATAAGTAATTTACAGTTTAGCACTACTGCTAATAGCCGAAGTGTAGTGATTCGGGAGAACCTTGCTTCTTCGGTCTCAAAAAGGATTGGGCAACTCCGGACTTTTTTTCGGGACCCCCCGCGGGCGAATAAAGTTTGTTTCGGTGTTACTTTATTTGTCTTTCATTATACCACAACAATATGCACCTCAGAATCGAAACCAGCAACGTAGTTTCCCATAAAGTCGAGGTCGAATGCTGTTGAATATAGGCACGCTGCTCGGGCTTTCCCGAAATCGTCCAATGTGAAAATGCACTCACCGAGGAAGGACATGTAACCTGCAATGCGCTTATTGTTAGTCTAAGAAACCTCGTTGTCTCATTGTCAAATCTAAAAGTGCCGTTGTCAAATATCAAATCTCATTGTCAGGCACTTTGACTACTCAGAGAAAAATAAGCCTCAAATAAGCCTGAATAGTGCTTGAGTGTTTAAAACACGCATTTTTTTCAGTGTTAAGTGTTTCGCAATCCTATTGAAAAAATGAGTGTTTAAAACACTCAAGCACTAAAGAGTGT
>JACMIJ010002029.1:0-10470 GCA_014805365.1 Koerneria luziae | reverse complement strand
ACCCTAGCCGGGGGCCCCGCCCCCGGCCCCCGGCATGATAATTTTCAGTTGATCAGTTTTACAGTAAACAATTTCTTGCAATTTGCATTGAAATGACTAATGCTAACTTGTAAGTGGCTAAGGTTCTCTTGTTGGCTAACGCTAACTTGTAAGCGACTAAGGTTCTTTTATTGGTTAACGCTAACTTGTAAGCGACTAAGGTTCTTTTATTGGCTAACGCTACCATGAAAGTGACTAAGGTTCTCTTGTATGTTGGCTAACGCTAACTTGTAAGCGACTAAGGTTCTCTTCTTTGTTGGCTAACGCTAACTTGTAAACGACTAAGTTTCTCTTGTTGACTAACACTAAGTTGCAAGTGACTAAGGTACTCCTATTTTGTTGGCTAACGCTAACTTGTAAGCGACTAAGGTTCTCTTATTGGCTAACGCTAACTTGTAAGTGGCTAAGGTTTTCTTCTTTGTTGGCTAACGCTAAAAATGTAAGTAACAGAATCAAATGTAAAATGTCTGGCGCCGAATTAAACGTCGACAGTGTGTATGAATATAATATTCGTGATCAGCAATATTTGTTTGCTAAGAATATACTCTTACACATCCGGCGCCCAGTGGCGTCGAAATGGCGGTCAGCGGCGCCACATGTGCCATTGTATTAAGTCTTACCGGCCACATCATACATGTTACCGAAAACCAATTTTCGTTAGTTGCCCTGGTTCCCGTTTTTGTATTTTTGCATACACAATGTAAAGTTTTTAAGTAATAAAGTTACAAAATAATAAAGTTGACACTGGTTCTAAGCATCATTGACTATCTGTAACATGTTACAGAAAACCGCGTGTCTCTAACTGCCCTGGTTCTAATTTTCGTATTTTTACTTACATAATGTAAAGTTTGTAAGTAATAAAGTTACAAAATTGTAAAAGTGACACTGGTTCTAAGCTTCATTGACTATATGTAACATGTTACAGAAAACCGCATGTCTCTAGCTGCTGTGGTTCTCATTTTCGTATTTTTACTTACATAATGTAAAGTTTGTAAGTTACAAAGTTACAAAATTGTAAAGATAACACTGGTTCTAAGCTTCACTTACTATCTGTAACATGTTACAAGAAGCTGCTTGTCGTTAGCTGCCTTGGTTCATATTTTGGTGTATCTCGATGTCATGGTGTAGTGGGAAATGGTGCAATATGGCAAATTGCACACGACAATATTACCCTTGAACGCACAACCTCACGCCTCACTTATTTACGCTGTGAAAGTAGTAATGTTTAACTTTTTGAAATTTTTACTTTTTTAGCCTATTGGGTACGATAAAACCTTGTTATCTTATCATTCACAAGTTTCTATCTTTCAAATTGGGACTGCTAGAGCGGTTTACTTTTTCAACTTTACAAGGTTGTAGCAGGTACGGTAGATCAAATTTTCAAAATTTTCCGAATTTTGGGAGCTCTCATGGGTCAGGGCTGTTGAGTAAAAATGTTTCCTTGGTCATACCTATCACCATTTTAAAATGAACAGGTGTTACATAAAACGGCTTACGAAACACTATATAATAGGGATAAAGTGGAAATATCTATATTTCGCGTCCAACAATGGAAAACTTTGAGCTACTGTATTATGAAAATGTCTATTTCAGGAACTACTGAAGCAAAGAACCCGTAATTTTTGAACCTTTCGAAAAATATCATGTCATGAAAACCAATCTTAACTTCAAACCCGAATCTTACCAACAAAATAACAACCGAACGTATACATACATAAGCAACAACGTTATTGATAACGTAGGAGCACCCCGTTTTGAGATAACTTGACATTGGTAGCACCCCATTTGTGAATCTAACAATAAGCTTTCTTTTCTGTTCCGAAGAACCCACCTCGTGTTCGCCTCTGGTCTCATCGCCGACCCATCCCATCTGGATCTCGATGTCCTTATCCTTGGCCTCGTCTCGAATGGTCACAATGATCCGTGCTGCCTCCTTCACCATGTCGTCCATTGACAGTTCGTCCAACTTCAACTTCTCGATTTCGGCCTGAATCAGGGGAATTATTAGGGATATGGTAAAAATATTGCATTGCAATCGCCTACACCTTGGAAAAAAGTGGAATATCGTCGTTAACATTTGCTGAAGTCAACGTGTAAGTAAAAAAAACATGCATTCATTCGTACTTTTTTTCAGGCTGCCATTATAAAACCAGCATGAGTATATTCTTCGTTCACCACAAAACAACAGACTGAATTTTGTTTGTGTTTTGGAAAAACTTGTCGCAAGTTATGCGTTGTCTTGGTTTCCAAAGAGTTAACATATAATGTTATACATTACAATGTAATCAAAAAAAGAGCAAACATGCCTTTGCAGCCTGCCGATGCTTGCCGACCGCCCATGCCTTGTACTCGAAGGAAAGACCGGATGGCTCGATCAGGTACAACTGACCGCCGTGCTGAAACACTCATTTCGTAACCAGAAACTTTTGTAGCAAAAAAAAAACAAAAAATAATAGAAGAGTGAACATCCTTAATGACTGTTACAGAGAAGATTCCGAGGAATAATCGTCTTCATCAGCACTCGTCATTTGACCGCTTTCATATATGGCTTTAAACTAGGGATGCCGGAATGACACCAATGACACTCAAGATTGAATGAAATACTGCGCGACTAGCGTATCATTTTTATGCGAAGCTGAGCGGCGCGAGTGTCGACTTTTTTATTTTTGCTTGAGAATGCGTTTTTGTTTTACGTTTTCTTCCTACCTATATTGCAACTGTTAGCATTGCAAGAACTTATTGTTCTTTGACTTGTTATTCATTCTTGATCGCTTCTGTATTTCTTGATGGTATCGCGTGTTCATAAGCACTTCAAGAAGGAAGGCGCAACCTCATTCAAATGTCGACACTGTGGAACCATTGTCAACACAAACAAGGCTTCATCTACGTCATCGCTTCATCGCCATCTTCGAGCTTTCCACAAAGAGACGTTTGCAGCTATGACAGAAGCGTCAAAGAAGAAGGAACGCATAGATGAACTATTGGTGAAGTTCATCGTATCTTCGTTCTCTTCGTTCAAAGTCGTCAACAATCAAGCATCCCACTGCTCCTTATTTGTTAATAAATATGTTTTCTTGTTGTTACGCAGAGATTTGTACAGAAATATAGCACAGTATGAGGCAAAAAAGCGTTATTGTCGTCATATTTCCAAATATTAACACCCTCTAAGTGTTTTAATGCTTGTAAGGTCAACTTAGGTTACATATAAAATAGTATTCATTTTTAATTTGCACCAATGCGCCGAGAAAACGCTATCTCAAAATTCGACACGCGTGTCGACACCCCCGCTTTTTCGATACGCAGTTACGAATGGGTGTCGAAGTGTCGAATTCGTATCGAAACGGCATCCCTACTAAAACTTTCGCGCATTGTACCTATGAAATGTTTTACCGCAAAGTCGAGCTCACCAACAACAGCAATGTTTCATGCAACACTTTTGCATTGGCCCCATCTAATTTATCCCCAATTGGTATAGGACATTCTCCTCCAACACCATTTTTGACTGCGCTTAAAACCCATTCCGGTCAACAAAATGAAAAATAACAAAGATTGGCATACCTTTTCATCATATGCGCTGAGGAAGACGGCGCATCCGAATGGTCGTGAGATGCCCAACGTGAACACGTGGATGTAGTCCGCGATCTGCAAGGAAAACACAGTAAACATATTGTGCTGTAGTGGGTGACTTACAGATATACGGAATTCGAAATGAATCTTGAACAAACTCAAAAATGAAACTCGTGACAGTATTTTTGCACATCGTACCATGCACGTTGAATGTTGCTTCCATCGGTCTACTAATCTTAATTTTCATACGGACTACAAAATTTACCGTGCCGAGAACCAAAGTGCATGCAAACATGAGACCATACCACCGCTTCTACGGAGCCGGCTCCCCATGGGAGTGCACTTTTACCCCACTACATTTTACCCCGCATATTTGAACAGTTTCTGCATTTTCACGCTGTTTACCCCTTCTGCACATATGCAAATTATAACTTTACCCCTCGTCTGGAAGAGTCGGCTCCGATGGAAGCATAGCTATGCATGAGACTAATGGAAGATAAGGCAAAGGCTAAGTGTAAGACTAAACCATTCGCTCTTGAGACTAATGGAAAACACACTGTCTCAACATGTAGTGACAGTGCTTACGACTATTGTGATAAAAAGATGCAACTGCTCTCCAAATCATTACACGCATGTTTCAGCCATTGTATATACTTCCCAACGTAACAGCATTATCATTGTACCGTACATATCTTTCTTGTAAAAGTATCTTATCACAATATTCGCGCATTGTGACGACATGGTGCTGGGTATGCCAACTGTTTTTTTCAAACCATTACACGTACGTTTGGAGTCTTGTGACAACATTCTAGTTGAGTCTCGTATAGCTATTTGTAAAATTATAATATCTAATCACACATAATTACGAATGGAAACTCCAAATACATACAGCAGCAGCCAGTTTCTTGACGGGAATCGGCTCTCGGTAATCGCGGAGATACTTACGGGCCTCGTCCACGGCGTAGTCCTTCAGTGCACAGCAGTCCGGGTAGACTCCTGAGAAGAAAGGAATTGCACGCGGGTACGAAACACTCGTTTCAATTCAGCAGTGTAGGAATCGTACGCAAACATTGACGACAACCTTATTGATGGGGTATCCCCCATTTTGGGATACCTTACAATTGGAGACGCCCCGTTTGTGAGCTTTTTTTTATCTTGATCAGAACCCCGTTTCTAGCGTCTTACAGTAAAGGATTAACTTCTTTTCTAAATGTAGAAACGTTACACGTCGATGTATGGTCGTGCGTGGTCCACAATAGCAACACACGTACGTCTAACAAAAACGACGTCATTTCCCGCAAACAACCCCTTGATTTTCAGAGAAAATAAACATAGTAAAAAAAGGAAAATACAGTACCTGCGAACGCTGCACCGACCTTGTCCGTGATGGTGAACATGCGGGGGTGCGCATCCTGAAAGGCAACAACGTTATTCATAGAACTATCCTGTTTTGTTGTAACCGCCAGAAAAAGTTCAGTTATCATCACGAGAATCACCTAGGGATCATAAAGAAATGTGCTTGAGTGAGAGGAAATCCCAACGTACCCCACAGGCCAGCCGAGTCTGGACGATCTTGTCGACGGCCGTCACCACTCCGTGTTTGCCCGCAATGGCGATCATCGTTCCGCCGTTGTCCACTGCCTTCTGCGCATACTCGACTGAAGTTGGAATTTTAACGTGACGAAAAGCTAACAAATCAAGATCAATGCTTATTACAAGAAGAGTAGGTCATCTACAGTAAGATACTACCTGAATAGCAAAAAAAGATATAAAGAAGTTGCACTTTGGAGATCAGTACGTGCTATTGGATTGTACGATACAACAATTATAATAACTACAAAATTCGAGCACAGTAGTGCAAAAAGAAGGAAAAACAAAAATTAAGAAAACTTACTTTGGAAGATTCTGCCGTCAGGGGAGAAAGTGGCAGCGGCCAAGTCATATCCGGTACCGATTGAGCTCATTCTGAATCCACCTGTTATAAAATAACCAACAAATCATACTGTTAAACTTTAAAAACCTACAAACGATGACAAACCGCAAAAATTCAAAAGTAATTATTTCGTCCGATGCATACGGACGAATATTGCGTTAAAAACCGAAATGCTGGCGTACTATGGCGTACAACTTTAAAATTGGTTTTTGATTTTTTTGAATTTACAATAAGTTTGTAATGTTATTTTTATTATTTACAGAGTATGAACCGGCTGTGTGCTGTGTTCACTCGATATTACAGTCGAGTGAGTGCTACGACACCGTCCACATCATATATTTCGCCTCTTGGTTCGTTTTATTTTTTTGGTTTTCCATTTTGTGAGGCAGTTTTAACTTTACTATCATAGTTTTCAGATTGTTGTAGTTTTTTCACAATGCTGCAGAGATTGATAAGCAGTTGAGAAGCACCAAACCACCTTACTTTGCAGTTTCAACTTGCTTGCTAACAATAAGTTTATTTAACAACAATTATGCGGCAACGCTTGGTTTTAGTGCCATTTTCACACTTAGCCGTCCCCTTTGCAGTGTTCTCTCCTCGATCTTCTTTGGACATACCGTCTCCGAAGAAGCATGAGTATATTCCTCCTCCTCTTCCCATTGCGTTGCCGACAAACGTAAGTCGTTCACTTTTTTTTCATTATTGTTGCATAATTTGTGATTGCCGTTTGCTCTAACGCTTTGTTACACACTCTATTTGTGTTTTTTTTGGAACAGTGTTATATTACGTACCTTACAAGGTACGTAATATAATACTGTGCAAAAAAAATCTACGTCCTCGTATAGTGGATGTGTGTTAGATACGCCTCAGCGTTACCAACAACGTTATTGTCAATGTATGCTCACTGCATCCACATCCTCCCAAATGTACGATAGTATTAGACAGCTTCTTAAATCTCAAGACCTGGAAATTGCTTACTGTCTTCTTCACCTTCACCCACCTAGCATACACGTCAAAGGCGCACAAGCTGTTTTCAATTTTTGCTCATCTTTGTGTCTTTTCAGAATGTTTCCATAGAACTTCCGGGATTCGATGGCTATCGAAAGGTGTACATGTTTCCCACACTGAACAGGCAACCTCTGGTCGAACCTCCCGCGGAGATTCCCAACATCGAGAAGGTCGAACCGACTGTGCAACGGGTGAGCACTTGTGCGTTGATGTTATAGTTCCCGCATTTTTATATTTAAACAAAGAGCTATTCAAAAGAGCAATATTTATCAACATTTCCAAAAAAAGACTCAAAATGCTGTGCATTGTTCGTATACGTTGCCAGCATAACGTTGACAAACATGTTGTTGAATAGTTAGGGCACCTCCGTTTACAATACGGAGGTGCCTTAACTATTTCAACAACATGTTTGTGAAGCACAAAGTTAGGTTGCCGAAATGTTCGATAGAACTGATTCCAAATTCGTATTCGAGAACTTTACTAGTAATTATAAGTTGTTTGCTTACTACAATTAATAGATCCACGTCGGTCGTACAGTACTGATTGTTCTATGATCTCCAGGAACTTGTGCTGCCGGCTCTCGAATCCCAAAACGTGATGATTTGTGCTCCGCGGTTATTGACGATTCGAAGGAAAAAGATGAAGAAGCATAAGAGGAGGAAGAGGTTCAATCGGGACTGGGCATTGTATCAGAAGTACCATCGAGAGAAGAAACTCAAGGTGTGCACCGCTTTTTTACGTGTAATGCTTTTTTTTTATTTTACCACTATTACGAAAATAATCTCTTTGTGACCCTCAAAATAATGCTTTACATGAAGATGATTTTCTTGCATACTGCAGTACCTGAATTAATGAAGCCAATGAGGGTGCTCACTGGAAAATTCCAAATTTTGTACTCCGTTCTTGTAGGCGAACCTTAACCACGGTACCTGAAGTAAACCTTGAAGTTCAGGCAGAGCGTGAGTATCTGAAGAGGATGAATGCACGGTTGGAGGAACTCCGTGCCTTCGATCCCGAGAAGTACGTCGAGGAGACGATCGCAGCATCGAAGAAGGTCTGGGAGAAGGAACTGGCGCCGTCCGGCAGGAAGCTGTACCCGCACTGGTCGAGATTCATGTCCTTGGAGGTATGCATCTCATAGAACTTTTAAAGCTTTATTGTGTTTAGTTATTATTTTTCCTCTGGGAGCATATGTTGTGCAAAAAATGGGGATTTTGTTGAATGCGTTTTTGGAACATAGGGATTGAGTTGTTGTTGCGTTCCCAGTCACACATTGGCATGTTTTGCGTCTATGTTTTGCGAAACGAGGCAAAATATCCATTATTACAGTTGTTTGTATTGTCTTATTACAGGAATTGTACGGATTGGAAAAGAGCGACTACATCGACAAGAAGGCGTGTCTGCCGACGGAAGAGGATAAAATGAAGATTGCCCAGCTAAAGGAGAAGTACGAGAAGGAGTTCCGCGGAATAACCAAGTCTGAGAAATGAGGAAAAGATAGAAGGTACGGCCAAGAAGGGGACTGTCCGAAAGAGGGCTGCAAGAATGGGAACTATTAGACAGTGTGATTACAGTCGTCACTGCTTTGACTTGTATTTTGTATGCTTCCCCCCAAAACTGGTCATAGGTTTGATACGATGACAAGAACTTCCGCAAGGTTTTCCCTACAAGTATCTATTATATCATGATAGAATAACCATTTGATTGGTCACTAGATGGTAAATGGTATCTGTAGATTGTTTCTTTCGGAGTGGTACTAGTTGTTGGGATTGCTAGCGATAAGTAGGGTGTCCCAGGTTTTTCGATTAAGTACTAGGCGAAGCCTTGATTCGGGAGAATCTTACTCCGCTTTACTTTACTAGACGATAAACGAAAGATGTATATGGTTCTCATTCAGCCAGTTCTCCTTCTGACAGTTTACATTCTTGACGGTATCCTGGAAAGTGGGTCGGACTCCACTGAAAAACGTCGAGTGTCGAGTTTGGAGCCATTGTTATCGTTATGTGTTTCGTTTTCAATTTGTTATCTGTTTATTGAGGAGCGGAAAGTGTTTAGATAAATAATCAATAGTAACGGAAATATTGTACATGATAACAATGGAATGTAATGTATGTAACTGGCAATTCAAAGATTCAATTTGAACAATCATACTTATTTCTAATATAGAAGGTTCTGATATGCAAAGTTGGAAAATTGAATGAAAAATGGAGATGAATACAATGTATAATTATAAATTAGTTTTGATACAGAGTGGCAATGACTATGGTGAATAGGGATTGTCAATTGGATGTCTAGGCAGAAGCATTGTCAGCGGGCGCTGCCTTGGATTGGTGAAAGTCGGCGGCGCTTTGGTGCGCCTGTGCGGCGGCTGCATGCGCTGAAATAATAATAATAATAATAATGACAATTATTATTTTTAATTTTTCTAATTGCTGCTTTCTGATATATTTTGTCATCTAATAAGCTGTGTGAAAGCATAGGCTATTCATACACAGCTTGAATACCATACCCACTTTCTCCTTTAGCCCACGTTCATTTCCTGAATGGTAACTGTCTTTCTTGTTAACTTGTGCTTTGGAAAAATCGAATTATGAGGTACAGAGACGTATTAAAGGGTACTTAAAACATAGTAGTAGCTTTCATCCCAAATAGTGAACCACATGTTTTGAGTAAGCTCTTCTGTGACCTTTTACACTGAGTTACTGTAAAAGGTCACTGGAAAGGTCACGGGAAAGAGAGGATTTTATTACTGCAGCAGATAGCTGAATGAATAGCTGACCGGCGTTTTCGGCGGCTTGTCGTTCCTGCTCGGCGACGGCTGCTTCGGCGGACGCCAGTTCTTCCTTCAGACGAACGAGATACTGAACAAGTGCTAGGTGTTTTGTTAGCTCATACGTCTAGAAGAAGGGGGCGTGGCCTGTTGCCACTCACAGTGGTGTGGACCCTTTTTTTGGTTTCGAAATATTGGTCACGATGTTTTCTTGTAGCTCTGGTGTAGCTTACCGACATTGGCAACATAGCTATGAGGTTTTTTGATAATAGATCCTTAAAAATATGATTGAACAGGTAATTTGAGTAATTGAGTACCTCCTTGGCAGTTTCCTGATCACGCTGTTTCTTGCACTCGGCCTTGCACTGTTCGTAGGCGGTCAGGACCTGGACAAAAGGCTAAATTCGAAGCCATTACTATATTGATCATAGCAAGAAGTTTTAGTGTTGGTGAAATTTACGTGCAGTAGGAGTTTTCTACTGCGGCAATAGTAAACTTCTGTTTCCAATGAGCTTTACGGTGACCTTTTATAGTGACTCAGTGTAAAACGTCACTGGAAAGATCACTAAAAACAAAAAAGGTTTACTATCTATGCTTACAATTAGTGGATATTCCACGTACAATGTACAACTAATGTGTTATGGTTTTTATTGGAATTTTCTGTTTTTCGATAAAGCCTGTGAGATGTACGTGTGGACCCATTTTGCATTTGCGCCAACCGCTCTAAAAGCACCATTTTGGCGTCTATAAGGCTGAAATTCCTGGTGCACTCTGGTGAGCGTAGCTTCTGCAAGGTACGAAACAAACAAAAAATCCGAAAAAATGTGCTTTTAGTGTAGATAACAACAGTTGGAGCAAATGTGGTCCACCCGAGATGTACATACCTTAAGTCCCTTTGGTCGGACGAGGGGCTCGTGCACAGCAACGGGTTCCTCTTCGGCAACGTGCTCCGGTTCGGGCTCCTGAGCAAAAAAAAACTCTTGAAGCTATTGAGAAGCTGCTAGACCATAGCTATGCTTCCATCGAAGCCGACTATCCCAGGGGAGGGGTAAAGTAGTATGTGAAGGAGGGGTAAGGCACGTAAAAATCTAGAAACTGTTCAAATATGCGGGGTAAAATGTGCTTTATGTGCTCAAAAGGAGGGGTAAAAGTG
>JACMIJ010002028.1:0-10470 GCA_014805365.1 Koerneria luziae | reverse complement strand
ACTACCACCCTGTACCATCATCGGGATATCCTTCAGCCACCTTGTACCATCATAAGGATATCTACTGCCACCTTGTGTCATCATAAGGATATCCTACAGCCATCTTGTGTCATCATAGAGATACCTTACTGCCACCCTGTACCATGATTGTGATATCATACTGCCACCTGGATATTGTAGTATTGTATCTGTTCTTATTGACACTCAACATTTATAGTTATAACAAACTGCTTTCACAATTTTGTAATGAACCGTTTCAGCAACTTCAAGTGCAAAGTGATCTTCGTATTACTGATCATCTTCACGATTTGTACACTTATTTATATGTTAAAGGTCAGTTTTTTTAAAAGTTTTTTTGCAAATTTAAAGAGCGTAGCCTCCTGTCCCCATTACCTGCAGCGTAGTGCAGTTTAGTACCGAGTAGTTGTTTCATAAGTATTTTAAGTACTGGATATTCCATGTTTCCATTAGAAATTTGCCACTAACAATAAGAAAGACAAACAACTCCCCACTGTTTATACGTTTCATGTCATTCTGTTAAAGTTATTTTAGATTCAAGTTTATTCAAGTTTATCGCAGTTATTTTAGATAAACAACAATAATAATGAATACAAACAGATTACTGCAACAGTTGAATCCGAACAGCACCAAAGCCTAACACCTAATTTTAAGCTACAGCCAATGCAAATTCAGGCTCCGCCCTATGTAGCACCAACCTACTACATGAATGCCTATCTCGTCACCGCCAAAGGAGGTTTGTTGTAAAAGTTAAACTACTCAAAATAGTCAAATTAAGTTTTCAGCCAAGTATTTTTTGAAAGAAAAAAGAAAAGACAAGAATTTTGCTCAAAGTAGAATTGACCGATAACGCACTCTTTTTAGGTACACCAAATCTTCGTTTGCCCTCCATTCGTAAGTGCAAGAATCCGCTGAAGACACGGATACAGCTGGGCGCTTTGTGAGTTTTGCTTGATCTAAATACAAATGTGATATCTGTTTGCAAAGTACATAAAATATCATGTGTAGCTTAATGTTAGCAAGAAGGTTACAAATGAACTTGGCCTAGCATAAGACACAATGACGTAGTGGCATAATGTGCTACTCTCCAATTGTACCTTGCCCCGGCCTCCTCGTAACCCCCGCAGGCGAATGAGCCTAGATTTGGGAAAACTTTGCTTTATTAATTGTAAGACTCACAAAGTTTCAATATAATAGACATTTACAAACATCGTTCATACGCATGCTCAACATTCAAATGCTCACATTTTCATGTTACAGCAACGGTATTCTTTCCGAGGGAAATCGTCACAGTCAATGTGCCACCAGCAACTTCCCCAAGTTTTGTCGGGTGAAGGGTGCACTGGAATGGGTGCACGTCACCGACGAGGACATCCCACGGCCACTGCCGGATCATGTCAATCTCACCGACGTTGACGGTATGGATTTGGGCTTCATAGATCAATCTTACCGCTAGCAGACATATTCCTGACTTGTGACTATCCTATAGGATGTCGAAAATTTTGAACTGGAAACCCTCCAGGAGGTTCAAATTTCCATACAAACATTTCACAGAATGTGGAAATAACTGTGACTGGTCGCAGTAAGGCTATTGTATGACCGCTAGTCTAAGAGAATATTCCGACACTTTCATCCGGATCCAAGTACACATCGAAGGTCACTTGAGCTTTAAAGTAAACTTGTTGCTAGAAAGTTACGCACTTCTGCTTGATAGCCACCAGAGCCAGCTAGGCTCCAATAACATAGATATTTCTCTGTGATTGAGAAGACAAGCTAAAGCGACGAATAGTTGCAGCCACTTTCCGATATCTTTGGAACCCGTTCTGGACAACACCTATGATCTTTACAACCCAAGCAACTTTTTGAATGAACCCATATTGCCTGAAAAAATCCTCTCAAGGGAGGTAAAAGTTGAAAATATTTTGAACTTACGCTAAGAAGTAGCAAAAGTCTCTCTTATTGTTTTGCTTGATCATCTAATTTCCACATAGCTAATTCTTCTTAAAGGAGGCCAGAAACCGTTGTTTTGTGTTAGCAGGACTACGTGTACAAGAGACCCGCAACTTCTGTGAGATGGCAACTATATAAGGAAATAGTGCTTTTTGCCTCCGAGGATTCACGGTTTCTGGCCTCCTTTAAATACGCCATTTCGAACTTGCAGGCCGAGTCTGGCGTGTCCCTCTCATTGACTCGCGAGAGGGTGGGCCTACGAAACGCACTCATGCCCTCGGGGCATGCCTGAAGACAATGTTTGGATTCACTGATTGGAGGAGACTGATCACTTATATGGAGGTTTGTTGGACCCACTTTTGGCCGACTAATTGGGATTGGCCGGTCTCCGTATGCAGCACGTTCTATAGACCTGCGATAAAGATAAAGATAAAGATTTGGGATACGAATCGGAAAAAAGAAAAGCATACGAGCAAGAACAAATTGTAAGCAAACAAACAAAAAAAACTAACTTTACTAACAATAAGTTAACAGTTATGATTTTTATAATCCTTTTTCAAGTTCCAAGGCATTTGGTTACAAGACAAATGCTCTTATAGGGATAGGGGATTGGGGATAACAAGTACTATTTTTTTTACCTGACTCCTTCTTCTTCTTCCTTGCGTTATTCCCGCGATGCAGGGTCCGCACATGATATACGTCTCCTCCAGAAAACCCGATCCTTAGCGTTGGATGGGGACAGCGCTCTCGCCTTCATGTCCTTCAGTAGTGTATCACATAGACGGGTTTTCGGTCTCCCTCGTGGTTTCTTCCCGGGGACGACCAGAGTTCTTGCTGTGTGATTTTCTTACTTGACTCCGTTCTGTACAAATATCCGACTGCCATTATATGAGCAAATCTTGTTGTTAGGATTCTTTTCAATTACACAAATTTGCTAAAGTATTGAAAAATTTTTGCTATCCTATGCCGTCTCCCAAACTTTGAAACTGTAATGAACTGTGAACAGTTTGAATACGCTTACAAAACTGACCATATAGCGACAGTCGGATATTTGTACAGAACGGAGTCAGATATTCCAATAGTATTTATAAAATGATGGAGTTAAACGTTGGGTAAGGGGTAGGGAATGGATTGCGGCGATAATGGTGGCAGGCGAGTGAGTGTCGGTCCTTTGGAGAGAGGCGACTATCGTGTTCCATTCCCAGTTACATAACCCTCAAAATGTGACCTTCATTCGGAAGTACTTTACATTGCTTTACTATACTAACAATAAGTAGACATACTAATGAAAGTGTATCGTCTATTACGATTACTGACAACCGGTTAGTGTTGTTCACATGAGAAACGGTCATATACGTTAATGTTGCAGCATAAAAGTGGCACTGTTACATGTATGTAATGGTAAAAAGATGACAGAGAACATTAAATATGATGCCTTTGCTTTTTCAGTTCTGGATATCGCAGGGTACGACCATCTTCGTCTTCTACATACACACAATATCGCATGAGGTGAGCACAACCGTCCCAAGATTGGCTCCCGATTTGGCTCCCCGATTGCTATCTCGCTGTTGCTTTGAATGCTCACTGCGCACATCAAACATCGCTAGCGACTTGTTAGTGCAACTTGTAGAGTTCAACGATTGGCGCACCATTGGGCTCACAGAGTTATTCAATAAGTGCATTATTACTCGCGTAAATATTTAAAAAAACAATCAGTTATTTTGCACTTTCGTTTATAGCAGTGCATGTATTATACTTCCTAACAATAAGCACTCGGGCAGGTCAGTCATTTTGCTAACCCGTTTGCAGGGATGTTCAAATATTTAAGTTGTGCAAACCCTAGAAGGTTGATTTTCTAACATGAACAACAATTGGCTCAGATGGACAACTCCCCCGCTGTTCCATATTATTCTGTTAATGATGTTTTGGGTAAACAATAATAATATTTCCCTTAGGTGGACAGTATCCTGCGGATCTACGAGCGCGATCAGAACATCGAGATCCATCGTGTCGGATGGGGAGATGTGCCGACCGAACTGCCGGAGGACCACCCAGACAATCCCAATAACAACATGTGGATGACTGCGGTATGAACTACATACTGTATGTAGAAGTATTTACTAAACAGTAAGTTATTGGCCAACTGTAAGTCAAAAAGTTAACGCTTTTATTTATAACAAGAATATCAAGGCAATGCAATGTTCAGTTGCTGTTCTTAAGCCTAGTTGTACCATAACAGTAAAATGCACTTATACGTTATTGCTGAATTTCAGGAGGAAACGCAAAGGAACGATTGTCTTTTGCGGTTCCGTAGCCGGGTTAAGTATGTCACCACACTGGACACCGACGAAGTTATTGGTCTAGGGTATCCCGATCAAACTACGCTCATACAACTCATGGACCGATACATGGTACGGTAGATACATTTTCTGTCCTGTGTATATTTAAAACACAATGAATGTAACACAATAACACTCACAATAACAAACACAAACATAACAAACACAGTAACAAACACAATGAAACACTCTCTTCCAAAATTAGGTGACCCACCCCACCCCTCACATGATAAGTGCTCCATGCCTCATGTGTTGTACCCTTATTCATTACTGAATAAAGAATTAATAATAATAATGTATAAAACCCGTTTTTGCGTATTCTGATACCTTTCAAAACGTAACAAATGGTGTCCTCTTCACGCTGCTATCACTGACTTTTTCCGCTAGGAGAATGTAAAAACGAAACAGGGAAACGCAAAATAACCGAGTAAAGGTAATGTAACTAAAACCGAATTTTCTATAATACTCATGTTACTTCCATGGAGCAACGCCTCCAAACTTCTCCTAACAATAAGATCCTCTTATTCAATTCTTGTCCCAAACAGTTCTATAATATAATCTCCACATAGTATATTAGTATCATGTGTATTAGTGCAATGCCTTCACATGAAGTATTATTCATGCCGAATAAAGTATATGTATTATGTATTATGCATTATGTATTGTGTATTATGTATAATATTATTCATTATGTATTATGTTTCAGCAAGGAAACGTGACAATAGCCGGTGCACCGGGTGCACTCATATTTCTCCATACGATGGCCAGCACGAAACCGCTCGCAATTCGACATCCATCCGAAGTCACCTTCCGAGAGTATCATGAGATCGCACTGGAGAACTTTGTCTACAATCCATGGGATCGCTCAAAGGTTCGCCAACATCTTAGGAATCCTGAGCTTGTTAGGTTTCTTAATCATTGTGTGGGTCGAAAGCATGTTGGGCTTGCTATCAGTGGGATACGTTGCTATCAATAAGAGAGTGATACAGATGTGAATCATTCACTCTACTTCAGTAGCACAAAAATCGCTTAATTGTAAGTGTAAACAGACAACCAGTACGTTGGAAGTACTAGTGTTTTCACGTTTTCCACAAAGGAGACAATTAAGCTGATTTCAGCCAATCTACGTACCCGATAATGTCTACGACGGTGGTATTCACATTGGTCGAGGATTTGAGGAAGCGAGACTATCGAATGCGGTTGTGCCACCAGACGAGGCCAGACTCATTCATCTGCGAGCGGTTCGTTTCTATTTTTTCTGGACCCGGCATAGGCCAGAAACAGGAACTTTCCGTGTCCATGTGTGATGATATTTGCCATTTCTGAACATTGGATAGGTGCATAAGATTTCCACGTTAAGGAAAGGAAATTGTTGAACTTACAGTGATTATCATGTTTCACTCATACGTTTTCTGTAGTAATAGCAAAGAAAAACCGATGGGGCTGTGTTTGAATCGTTTCAACTCGAACAATTGTTCGTTGCAGATGCGGCCGGTCGAATTTCTTTCCGGGAAGGCCGAGGGAAAGTGGGGTGGCAAGTTCTCTTCGATCCTGGAATCGGAGGCCAAGAAATGGTTCCGCGCTTGGAGGAAGAGAGTCCGGAGGTTGACGTTCAAGACCGGTTTGAACTGGAATCCCGATGAATCTGCGGTGCGTTGTGTCTCTACGAAATTCAGCTGAAAATAAGACGTCTATATTGTGAAGTGTTTGTGGTCTATAGCTCCGAAAGTTTAAAGGGGGCCGAAAACCGTCCTTTGACCGAAAATTTTGCTTATGTGTATACCGTGAACACAAAAGTGACGGCTTAATAAAAAACCGTTATTAACACATTTCTTGCGAATGAAATGACGATTTCCCGAATCCTTTAACCAAAAGCTATAAAGCGGAAGTAAAATTTTGCCCCGTAATCATAAGTCATCGAGCCTTCTATAGAAGGATTCCTGTCAAAAAACCCAACAAAAGAAAGAAACAGTAGTTTAATGGTTCTGTCCTCTTCCAGATGCTGAACACAACGCTAAAGTGCCAGCAGAAGGGTTTCGCTGAAGAGTGGTGTCCGTCGGTGTTCAAGTGCCTCAAGCGCGCCTCGGTGCACTATCATTCAACTTGGGTTCGACACGAATCCGCGTATATCAAAATCAAGAACTGATCACGAACAGCGTGTTCATTCGGGTTTCGCCAAAGCTTTATTGTTCTTACAATTAGGTATCGTGATGCGTGTATATCTTACGTGTGTGAATAAACATTGTATTTTATAGCTATTTCATTTGCCTATTTAGACGAAGAGATATTCGAGAGAACAAAGATGATATTCGCGTTTATGAATTACAACAGATTCATAATACTGTGTAAAACAATTAACCAAGAAGTAAATACTGATTTTTCCCAAATTGTTTGTACATGCATAAGGCATGCTAATATTTCTTGTAGTGAAAAAGAACGAATACAAGCCGCGCAGTATACCAACGACACACAGTTACAGTGCACAATTCACTAATTGTAAGAATTCGTGTTTGTTTGCAATGGAAGTAACCTTATATAAAAACATGTCTGCGGTTTTCTGTGTGCATTAAAGTTCGGCATTAGAATATTTTGATGGATTTCTAACATTGGGAGAACACTGGAAACATATGTGTTGGGTTGGTGATTAGCTTTAACATGAGCATTCTACCCTCTGAGGCTATTTATCGGCAACTTCTACATAAATATTATACATAACAGGTTACGGTAAGAGATGAGTGCAAGGTGGTGGGGGGTTTCCTATGAAGGAACTGGTTATCATCATTCCCAATGATATTGCACTACCGTATCGGCGTGTTCTTGACCCATTTCGAATGACCGCATGAGCTGATTGTAAGAGCGCGTAAGGTCGGCCAACATGTGCTGATTATGAAATTGACGCTAACCTGGACAGCTCTCTTAGTACAAGGAACGTGTCCATCACCGCCAGAGGGTACCACCAGATCCCATAGTGATCATGGGATTGTGCCCCGTGCTCCTTTTCATCCGTGTTGTCAGTAGCATCCGGTACATATTATAAGAAAAGATAAGTGTTGTGTTAGCGCAATAGTCGATCTACGGTGAATATCATTCTACTCACAAAAACATAGAACCAAGAAATAGTCGGAAATTTTTTCTCTAAACAATGTCTTATTTGGGCCACCTAGCAGCTCTAAAATACAAGACAATTATGTCTTACAATTAGATTTTTGCTTAGGCGAAAATGAGACAATTTAAGACATTTTCTCTGTACACAATAATATTTATTATTTATTTATAATTATTTAATTGTTTATAATTATTTATTCTGTATCTATAATATTTTATTATTGTCTGTACCTATAATATTTTCGCTAATAAGTTCGCAAACTTTCTTTGTCCTTATATCGGTCTTTCGAATCAACACATCATGCACACATGCAGCTGTGCATGGTTGAAGCCAGATATGAAACGGGTTCAGCTTATAGAAGAAGCCGGTATTCCGGATGCCAAACAACGGACAAAACTTGTCTTCAACCCAGCTTTAACCATTTTTGTTGGCCACGGAGATGGTTCGATATGGTTGGTTCGTGCAAATGGAAGAAGATGCTGACCAGGCTAGATAAAAATGAAAAGAAATGCCCAAAGCTGAAGAATTAAGTGGGGACTGAGTTCAGTCGTCTAGCACATTCAGCAAGTCAACGATATCGGATGCAGAACATACAAAGGCAAAAGGATTAAACATTATTATTCTAGTGAGTGTCTACAGCATGTTATATTCTGGTTACAATTACTTTAATTCAGGTTTTGCGGGGATTTCTGTACATGTGGTTCACGTATAGCCAACAAAATTGAAAATAAGCTCTGGTATTATTAAAACAAGTGCCTGATCCTTATTGGACATGCAATTACTATATTGAAATACTTGACTTCTGTACAAAAATGCCCGAGAGTGAGTGACTGATCGTGAAGCAGATGGAGAAACCGTTATTTTGTGTTAGCAGAACTGCGTCTGCAACTTCTGTAAGGGGGGAACTATGTGAGGAAATTTGCCACGAGGGTTCACGGTTTCTGGCCCCCTTTGAGCTCGTTCGGAGCAAAGAGAGTGCTTTTCTTTTCCTAACAATAAAAGAACTCTCATTGGATTTTGGCAGACCTATCCATCAACAATTGTATTATGCTTTTAGAACAAACTTCTAGCAACAAAATTGGATGCCAAGAATCATATTCATCCCAACAGCAACAAGACACATAGTATCCACAAATCCGCTGCCTGTAGGGCATGAATCTTTAATCATTTATCTTTGTTCTTGAACCTTTATCTCACATTCATATCAGTTGAACATGGTGGCGATGGCTATGTTCATAATCACGATCGCTTGCCGACATTCATCTGCTTCCTAGAATTCGTTTCATGTCTCCAGCGTGTTGGACAAAATGAAAGGTTGCAACATTTGCGTAAATCCAGTGTTTACTGTGTTCCTGGGTTTCTCAGCCTTGTTCAATGATCAGTCCCCGTTTTCTGTCCGCCTTCCCCCCCCCGTCACCACAATTCGGTAAATCACGGTTTTCCGGATTTTTTTGGCGCTCAGCCTTAAATATGCGAGTGCGCCCGCCCCGGGTAAATGCCGCCCGTGCAGTACGTGCCGCTGGGCCGGATGGTCTACGGGAAACAATTCGCAGCCGGGTGAGCTTCGTCTATACTTTGTTTTTGCTTTCTACAGTACATAATGTTTATTCGACACAAAGGCTTTTTATCTTTAGAACATAATATCATTGTATATTATAAGTATTTCTCAAGCGTTGAAAGTCGTAAGTGTTCAACACTTACATATAGGAAGTGTGCAGCTCGTGGGCTTCCGTAGTGGGTATGACTTACAAAAGCAAAGGAATTGGTAAACTTGAGACCGGCAGAAGTTTATTTATTTCAACCTGATGTGTTTTGTAATACCTGAAATGAAGCTCAGATGTTTACGATTGAAAATTCCTTACATGTTAGATGGTTCATCTAGTAGTGCATGTTGTCCACGAGTAATAAAGCTTGAAAGAAATGCACATTACTTACAAGCTCAAACGCTTCTGTTTCAGCAATTTCAAACGGAAAGTTGCCTTTGTACTGCTGATATTTTTCACTATCGTCACACTCGTCTATGCGCTAAAGGTCAGTTTTAAGATAAGTGAAACGTTTTTTGGCTTTTTTGACGTGTTTATTCCACGTTTTTTTTTAGCACGCACATTGCTGTATTATGCATTGTATGTATGTATGTTTGTACACATATAATATGTGCATACATTATAAAAATGTTAAAGATGTATAAGATGTATGGTTAACAAGTTTGTGTATGTATAACGTAATGCGTTTCATGCGAATTTTTAGCCGGGCGTTCCTGTGTTACCACGGTTCATTCGTCGAATGTTTGCGTCCAAGCCGAAGCCGACAACGACGATAGCACCGATAGCTGAAACGACGACGACGCCGGAGGCACAAACCATAAATGAAACGGAGAAACCGCCACCACCCTATGTCATGCCCACATATTACATGAACGCGTATCTCGTCAGCGCGAAAGGAGGTTCGTTGGTGGCACATTGAAAATATTTCGTATATTAGAGATGTTAACAAACACTTACAATAAGGAGATATTTTTGTTCCAAGGTAGAAATACAGTAAACCATTGCACTTTGTAGGTGAAGATACTGTCCTAACAATAAGCGAAGGCAACCTTTCCATTGATTCCATCGAAACCTTCTCAATTCGTCATAATAATCTCTAAGCATTTTCTTAGTTGATATGCATGGTGGCATGCCAAATTCTAGCGTTTAGTTGTTAGCACAACACGTGCATCTGAATTTAGGTACACCGAATTTACGCCTTCCTGCCATTCGACAGTGTACGAATCCTTTGAAAACTCGGGTCCAGCTCGGTCCATTGTAAGCTTACCTTTGTAATGTTTGAAAGGTTATTGACAATAATTCCAATTTGTGCATTGCATAGTTCTGTTTCCATTCGAAGTTCGAACATACCTGATGCGTACTGTGCAAGCCATTAAGCAAAGTAAAATACGGCCATTAGGTGTTCTAACCTATCCAGGCTAGGTTCAAAGATAGTGTACTATTGGAATATCTGACTCCGTTCCATACAAATATCCGACTGTCATTATATATTCAATTTTGTAAGCGTATTCAA
>JACMIJ010002027.1:0-10471 GCA_014805365.1 Koerneria luziae | reverse complement strand
CAACTTCTGGAATAAGATGGTGTTTTGTTGTTGTTTGCTATAATGGCATGTATCGTGTTACAAAAATGCAAAATACAAAGAAAAATCCCGGAATCTCGCTGCACCTTTTTCAAAAATCGCCAAAAAAAAGAAAAACTGGGATGTGCATGTTAGAAGACGTCTTCTAAAGCAAGAAGACAGTATATTCTGATGCTAAGTGCATATTCTGAAAGCAAATCGCTTGTGCTTCAAAATATTGACACAAATATTTTTATTGGCATTTCTTTTATGCAATTTATTTGACGGGCAAATCAAATGGCTTATATTTATGTGACACCGGTTTGTGATTTCTATTATTATAACTACTCTACTTTCGGGTATTGCTAAACGAGTGAACATGTATTATGTGTATGTGAATGTGATCTTTATTTTATGCAGGTATCAACTCCACCCGATCGGTGCGAACGCTCAAAATCGCAAATTTGTAGGTGGCTTATATTTATGTGGCAGAGTGTATTAGAGGAAAGTATGGCATCGATAAGCAGTGACTGAAAATTGTTTATCTCCTTGTTAGGTTTTTTGCAAAAGGAACAGGTAAGAAACATAATGACAAAAAATAGTATAGTTTTCGCACAAAAATGCCTATATCTGTTCCCTCAAATATGAATCGATTTGTCTAAATATGCATGTGAGAAACTGTATGTGACTGTGGCTGTGAAACGCTGTGAAAAGCGTAGCGACGTCGTAGAACGTCAGAAATGCAATATGAAGACCTAACGGTTATGATGTTATAGGCTGATGAGTACTACTAAATAAAGCCGTAGGTTGTACGAGCAAACAAGATTGAGATAAGTGAGTAAGTACACACCAGCGTAATTGTATGTTATTATCATAAATACATACTAACATAATTCTACGTAATTACTTAAATATGTGCATACTTGCAGAAAGCAAAATGTTGCAAAGTTGTCAGGGCATTTCGTCCTAACAATGAGATAGTCAGTGAAACAACGTGCACAATTGTACGTCAATAAAAACATGCCATATATTATAATAGTAAATGCCTACTATAATAGGATACGTTATTCATCAGCTATTGATATACTTGTAAGCCAATTAGCCAGTCATACGGCTTCGAGAAGAACGTTTAGTCAAAACGGCTAATAAAATGTGTCGGCTACAATTGTTTTCGCTCTTGCCCTTCGTCTACAACCAATGCACCAAAGATTATGGTCTGTGTATATGTGTATAGTGAATGTGTTCAATTAGTCCGGCTGGAGCAACCCTTCTTCGGTGGGTCAGATTTCGTAAGATGAGCGAGATACCGCATACGCACTATCAACTGTAACGCGACGCGAAATTGCGCGCGAAATTTGAACTTGTGCCTAATGAATAAATGAAGAGGCCTGAGGGGGAAGCGGCCGTGTACGAGATAACGATGGAGATGGCATGCTGAGAATCGTAAAAGTAAATCGCCCTGCACATGACTGTGATTACTATTATAATATAATATAATATAATATAATTTGTTACAGTACTTGTACGTTGTAAGCTATAACATACAGTATGTTACATACTCTTATTGTTAGTCATAGCTGTAGCAAGCTCCTTTACAAGACAACAGACGGCTAAAAGCTTTCAAGATGATTGAGGGTAGCTACAAATTGAAAATTTGCAACCTCGCACAATATACATTGATTGCTCACAGAAAATTAGCCACAATTTTTTTAGAGTGTTTTAAACACTCCAGCATTATTGAGGCTATTTGAGTCGTACTTTCATCTGCGTTTTAAAAGTCAGCCTAATTGTAAGATTCTTCGCGGCAATTGTATTCCAGGCTTTGGGAGTACAAAATTACAATTATAATGCAAAGCAATAGAGATACAATTTGGGAGTCTATGCAGAAAGTTAAGGTTCTTCATCAAAAGTTTGGTTTAAGGATTCTGAAAACCGCTGACCCCCGAAAAAACATCGCTAATAGAAATGTTCGAGGTGAGACATGTTCCATGGAGCACGAAATCCGAAAAAGCAACCAAGTGAATTCATGAGCAAGCTGCCTCGGGCTGAAACTACACGCCACACCTTAAAACTGTTTTGGAGTTCTGCAAAACTGTTGATAATTACCAAATGTAAATATGTATTAAAACTTTGGTCCATCAAAAGCAACATATTAACAATAAGACAGTGGAACCTTCGGCGGTTTCAATTTTGCATATGTTGCTATTTGTTATAGCGATAGAAGCCTTACAATTCATCACTGTATGCAAATAAGATACTGTCGGGAGCAATAGGCTGTGATATAAACTATAATATAAAAACGGTTTGCCTACCTTTTCTGAACGTTTCTCGAGTGGAATGTACAATGCTACAAGTAAGTGTAGAAAACAGACTTGCGAAGCATGAAAGTAAGTTGCAATTGAACAGTTAGATGAACAGCAAATGTTAATTTTGTAACTCAATAACAATCCTAATCAAACAAGTGGGCTTTTTTTGGAGCAATATTTTAGAGCATCGTTCTTATCATATCAGAACTAACGTTGAAGAGCAGATGAGTGTACGTTCTTGAGAAGTAAAGAAAATATGAGCAGTTTGAGGTTCAATAAGAGGTAACCCCAGACAGACTAACAATAACCGCGCTTGCTACGAGCAACGTCCATTCATTTCACGTCAGCGATTCCCTATATTCCCTATATAAATAAACACTCCGAACGTATTCAACTCTTATTGTTAGTACATTAAAATAATCACGCTCAAGTACCAATAATTCAGCGTTACGACTTATTTTTAGCAAGTTTGTTAACGATGAGACAAACGTCAAACTCATCACAATATGTCCTTTCTAAGACCAAAGCAACAAAATTTGTGTCAATTAGTTGCTTACTGACATAAATGTGAGTTTGTGTCCCTCCAAATCAAGTTACTGTTGTTCCACTTACTGTGACAACTGTTGCTAAAGATTTCCGCACCTCACGATGTGACAATGTAGCATCCACTCGTCTTACATTCAAAATAAAATAGTAATGAATGTTAGAATTAGTAACAAACTTTAATTTTGAATATTGCACATTCCATTGTTTGAGAGAGCAAATGCTGAATATACAGCATAGACATATGCAAATGAAGTACTGTAGACCCACAGAAATAACACGCTGTGTAAAAAACAACACGAAACACCAGCAATAACTTACAGTGTTCAAAAAGTAATACAAAGTAAAATATAAGTAATACAACCGACGCCACCCGAGGCAACGCGTGCGCTGCCTCATCCTCCAATGTGTTTATGAGCAGCAACGACGAAAAAATCGGTAATTTGGCCAATTAACCGAAATCCGCTGAGGAGTAGCTCAATTCCCCGGGTGAGGGAAGGCGCTCCCCCTCAGTGCGCCGAGCATCCGATCCCATATCCCATAGCCGGGGAACTCGCCAATGGAACAGTACTACTGGCTTGCCTGACTCCGTTTTGTACAAATATCCGACTGTCACTGTATGAGCAAATCTTATTGATAGGATTCTTTTTTTTTTTTGAATTTTTGCCATCTCCCAAGCTTTTGAAACTGTAATGAACTGTGAACAGTTTGAATATGCTCACAAAATTGACTACATAGCGACAGTCGAACATTTGTACAGAACGGAGTCAAGTATTCCAATAGTAGCATGGCCGAGATTCTCTGTTACCAAAAGGCCACAACTTTAGCTGCGAAAAGGATATAACTTTTGTGACAGCCTAGGCTGCAGCCGTTTCAATGCCAAAGCTACAACCTTCTATTCGAGCTTCCTGCCAAAGCTATTACCTTTTGGTAACGAGTGACCGAAGCAACAGCATTTTCGAATCAGTGTTTATAAACAGTACTGTTGCACAACAAATGGACATGCTAATGATAACTGCGGTTGTTACGGTCCAAGTCAGAGATTTCCTATTTTAAACAAAGAACAGAGCATCTCTTCAACTCGCATTGCTAATGCATTAAAGTGGTGGGTGAGTGGTACTCATCCTAGAGGTGCTAAAGTTAGTCAGTACATCAATGTTTCCACATTATTATAATACCAACGTGAACGTTGGTCACATGCTTCGCTAGCTCGCACTGTGTGACTATCATCAACCCCCATGGCATTTGTTCCAAGTTGGTTAAAAGAAGCTAAAAGAAAAAGTTGGGCAATTCCGGACTTGAAGTGACCCACGTGTCAAAGCCTCTTCGGGACCGAAGAAGCTTTGATTCGGGAAAACTCTACTTTACTGAAGCTAAAGTTAATTGGTCGAACAAAAGGTAATACGCGGAGAACAATGGTAATTATTATACTAATTAGATTCTACCATAAACTCTACAAGAGCAATTGCTACAGTAATTCAAGAAATACCAAGCACTGAAGGTGATGTGCTTGTTCTGCTGCTGCAGTAGCAAAGTAGAGGTCACAAGTTTGCACTAAGGATTTCAAGAGGATTTGTCTGCCCAGAATAAGACCAAAATAAACAACGCTAACAAGAAGCAAGCAACTTGCAACGACCATGATGAGAACATAAACATGATTTGGGTAAGAGAAGGGTAAACCTTTTCTTGCAAATTGAAACTGCCCCGAGAGAGCTTGCAGAACTTATTTTTAAACTCAAAGCGTTTGTGAGATTTTACACAGAAGTACAGAACCCGTCCCACCTCATTCTTAAATCTCATTCTTACAATTAGTAATTCGTCGTGCACTATGTAGATCGTGCCGTGACGGAATGTTGCCGGTCTACAGTCCCCCTCATTTGCATATGATAACACAGGCTTCACTCGCTGAAACAAGGAGATAGGCAAATTTGAGACTGGTGGAAGTTACACTGTCCCGATGTATAGTGAAGAAGATGATATAGCCAAGAACCCCTAGAATGGCAGTCAAGTAACGTCAGTACTAAGATTACTTGTTTATTGTATCACTCGTGAGCAAAAATACATAACCTTTACGATATTACGAATAAGGTTACCTCATGATACAAAAAAGCCCGCCGAACGCAATAGTTCATGTACGGTGAGAGAGTGAGAGAGCGGTAGAGAAAGAGAGGGGCCCGCCTGGATGGCCAGAGGCACACACACTTTTCGCCGTTGCGCCTGATTCACAATTACGGACAATTAAGCGACAAAATAAACACAATAAGAGTGCACATCGAATGGTCATTTCCGAGATGGAAGGCTGTTGGGGAATATCCGATTCCCGGTTTCAGAGATAAATGGATTCAAATTTTGAGTGTTTTAAACACTCAATAGCAATTGGAAGCCTGTTGGGCATACCCGATTCCCGGTTTGTGATATGATTCAGAAAAGGATTCAAATTTTGAGTGTTTTAAACACTCCATAGCGTTTGGAAGGCTGTTGGGCATATCCGGTTCCCCGGTCCGTGATTCCTGAAAAAAGGCCTCAAATTTTGAGTGTTTTAAACACTCCATAGTGTTTGGGAGCCTGTTGGGCATATCCGATTTTCCGGTCTGTGCTCAGAGAAAAATAAGCCTGAATTGTGCTTGAGTGTTTAGAACACTTATTTTATTCAGTATTAAGTATTTCGTAATCCTATTGAACAGATGAGTGTTACAAACACTCAAGCACTAAAGTGTTCAAAACGCTAAAAACTTGAGGCTTATTCTTCTTTGAGCTCGCAAAACCCATCCTCTCCCACCTCTTTGCTATAAATTGCATTCTTACAATTAGTAGTTTGTCTTATTCGCGTTAGTGCTAAATCGTGCCTTCTAGCGGTGTAGTTCTGAGTATCAACATCAATCTCATTCTTACAATTAGTAGTTCGGTGTATTCCCATTAGTGTTGGCTAGGTCGTGCCTTCTAGCATGCTAGCTCTTAGTATCACCTTCAATTCTATTGAGACGGAGTTCCGTGTTTATCTTCGTTTGAAAGAAGTGGTTGGATACGTGATAGAATGAAAAGCACTTGCTCGTTCTTTATGGGAATGAATTTTTCGAATAAAAGATACTGCAATTTTTTCGAGGAAAGTTTTTCGTTTGAAAGATACCGTTATCGGTGGGAACGAATATTCCTCTTACGAAGAAATACAAATACTATTTTTTTTCAAGAATAAGGAATACTGTAACAGTCAACTCTAATAAGCAGTCTGAGATGCCACTCTTGTGATGGTCTCTTTTTTGGGCGGAATCTTCTTATTGATAGTTGGAATTCTAGAAAAGCTACTGTATGTTCTTTAATGCTTATTTCTTGCTTCTATTCCATTGTGAATTCATCATAAATACATTTATCTCATAGAGACAATAATATTATGAGGCACTTCGACTGTTGCTTGAGCAGGTTGCGGGATGATCAATCGGGGAGTGATTATTCTCCGTCCAGGGAATCCAGAATATCACTACTGAAGATCCTTGGAAATAAGAAAAGCCTGAAAAGGAAGGAAAACTCATTGTTAGTTTCAGATCGAGTAAAGTTATATTATATGTGCACAACGATTGCTGTAAACAACCACTTTCTTTCCAAAACGAACCAAGTTCTTCATCTTACGGTTAATTCTACGCTACCAGAGTAGAATAAGCCGCAAATTTTGAGTGCTTGAACGTTATTTAATGCTTGAGTATCTATAACACTCATTTCAAAAGGATTGCAAACTGAAGAAATGGGTGTTTTAAACTCTCAAACACTATTCAGGCTTATTTTTCCCTTAGTATGGTGGATTACACTCCTTTATGTTATTTTTATTTAAATTTGTTTATTATGAGCACATACCGTATCGGCACGAATGCGGCGAGCAGTAGTGGAAAGAGTGCCTTGACGAAGTAGACCGGGGCCAGACCGAGCGCCAGTAGACACGCTACCAACACGCATTCCGTCACTGTGAACACGTGACCGGAGACATCAGAGGTGGAGAAATTCTGAAGGATTCACTCACATTACAAATCTGGCCATGTTGTAATATGTATACAAATTATAAAAGTAAAGTACAAGGCCTCATAGCCTGCGGGGCGGTAACCGAGACAGCCGGGCCACTGTGGGGCATTTAAGTCCGGAGTGCCCACCTTTTCGCCAGACCGATTACTTTTCGTGAAACTATCACAAATTGTATTATATATACAATTGTATGTTATATTATTGTTATCATTTGACATCTTATTGTTAGGAATTACGAACGAGATGTAAGCAATGACTGTGTTTGCGTTCTTGTTGATGTTCTGTTTCACTAACGAACCAATTACGATGGCAGGCATGTGTAACAGTCTACACAAAAACAATATTAATCTACCCTAGAATTTCTTCATCATTGTTAGTACCTGCAACAAAAATGCTAGCACATCGTGTGTGGCCAAGGTTACTGTAGCTCACTCATACACATGAGCTACCATTTTGCTTTATACTAGCGTTCATTACTGATTGATTGTGTTGTTGCCTTACCAGTCATTATTGTATCCTTAAAATTATCAGTAAACATAGCTACCTTATCAGTGAACATGAGTATCATCCTTTGGAAGAGTTGATTCGGTTGCAGTGCAATAATGGCCAGCGATACGAAGAGTGACAACGACAACGCCTGTGGAATGTAGAGGAGGATATGTGGAAGGGCGAAGATATAGAACAGCAGCATCAGAATGTGCGCCAGCAACGAAGGCAGACGCACCTCGCGTGTTCGCAAGATTCTAAACGATGTGTACGAACAACAATCTGCCGCATTTGTGCAATGAGTTAGGTATATGAGAAGAGTGAGGAGTCGTTCGACCATTGTATTCGTTCTATAATTTGACTGAGGAGAAGATACTGTATATGACTCCCAAAGTTTTCCAATAAGTCAGGTATGCAAAATTGCGTAGTCAATGGTTCGTAATGAAACGTTCACTTGCGTATTAAAAAATAGTTGTTGACTATTCAGAGCAAAATAACCCTCAAATAAGCCTTCATAACTCTCTTTTTTTCAGCGTTAAAAATTTCGTAATCCTATTGAAAAATGAGGATTAAGCAGTTTGTAGGCTTATTTGAGGGTTATTTTTCTGAAAACATGTATTTCTTTGTTGCTATCGAAACGATGTATTTTGCATATTCGTGAGCCTAATAACGCACGTTTCTCGCACAACTCCATGTTGTGAGTCCTGCTGGACATCAGCGAGTGCCCTCAAATGCAGAGCCGAGAAGGGAAGAGCCGGGTGGATCCAGGGAAGGCGGAGGATCGAGAAGATCACGTTGATCACACACACCAGCAACAGATCGTACGTCGGCAGCGATCCTTTCTCCAATCTGCAAGAAGACTCCTGATCAACTTGATCAGAGACTATTGATCAACTTGATCAGAGACTCCAGGTCAGCCTAATCAAATACTCCTGATCAACCTGATCAACCAATCAACCTGATCAAAGACACTCCAGGGGAACTTGATCAAGGAATAAAAATCAGTCTGATCAGAGACTCCAGATCAACCTGATCCACTACTGTCTTGCTAGGACAAACGTCATTAATTATTGTTAGTGCAGTTCTTTGACATACTGCTGGTTCAAGCTATATTATCATTCTTCACTTGCATAGTGTTGAGAGGTGAAAGAAGGAAAAAAAACTGCTTGGTTTTCGATTTGGCAAAAATTGGTCATTACGGCATCCTTCCATTATCAAATGCGCGTTTCAAATATGTGCATCTTATTGTCAAAATAAGCGATATAGCCGCAATAGATACACCTCACTTCATGGCAGATAGAGGTCGAAACCAGCGAACTCTTGTTCACTAACATACCGCAACTGTTTGATATACTTTACCTAACCTTTTTCAATAAATTCATTCCATTCATTGTTTTTCACATGCAATACAGGCAAAGGCAAAGACAAAGTCTCCCGTAATCAAGGCATTTCGCCTGCGGGGAGTCCTGAGAAGGCCAGGACGTTGCAATCCAGACGAACCAACCGATTTGCCTTGTTGTGGACGGTTTTGATGACCAGCAATTGATCGAATGTCATGAGGGCGGCCATCGGGATCGCCAGGAGGAAACAAGCGGCGTGCGCACCAAACGACATGTGAAAGGCCGACGGGACCGAGAAGAACGAGGAATGGAGGCCATCGAAGGCAGCCGACACACGGAAGATCGTGAAGCGGCGGAGCGGAACCTGCAAAGGAATTATGTTGTAAGCAACGAAATGATGATAGTAAGCACTTAGTAAAATATAACACAGGGCTACGATATGTTAGTGACAAAGAATCAACCGGTTTCTGCCACAATGTGTGTTAACTGACAAGGAGCAGCCATCCCAAGCATAGTACACCAAAAATATTTGTTTCTGTTGTTCTGTTCCAGATTACGCATAACTACCGCTATCTAGCTGCCATGTTTGAGAAGTCAAATATACTTTGAACAATTCGTGCTTGTGACATATACCAGCCGGCTTTACAAACAAGAGTAAATCTGATATTCATTCATTGTTTTCCATGTATAAGCGGTCGTTGCGGGACCGCTAACTTTTGATTTTCGCGCGCTTGTTATATTTCTCCTTCATTCTGCTCCACGGCACACCGGTGTAGTTAAGCGCACAATGTGTCTGCCTCATGTCCGAGGTTGCCCAAGCATCCACACTGTCACTATCATTGCTTGAACATGTATTAATTGTGTAAATAAAAGTATTATGCAAAATGAACACAAGTAATTCGGATCTACAGTAACCCACAGCATGACAACAAAACATGTAAATTGTTCTTCGTCGACTAGTTGTTGGCCAATAAAGTAGTGTGCATGATTGTTAACCGTGTCTTAATACCATCTAACAATAAGTATAGAGTTGAGATCTAAAAGTATTTAGCTAATAGTTTTGAAATAGCCTATTGTTCTAACAATGGGTTTTGGTGTATATTGGTCCAGAGAGGGCCAGGAGGAGAAGGAGAGGGAAAGAGGGAGAGAGAGTGGGAATGAGAGAGGAAGAGTGAGGACGAGAGCGCGAGCGAGAGGAGGAGATATGGCGAGGTTTTGGAATGAAGAAAGAGCGAACTTCTCTGTACATGGCGCTGTCGACCGCAACGAATACGAATACTGAGATTGGCACGGCAAAGTCGGTCAGCAAATCTCGAATTGGTCTGCAACAATATCATCATCGTCGCAATACAATCCTTAGCACTTATTTACCCAACGTTTAAAGGAGGCCGGAAACCGTCATTTCATTCGTAAGAAAATGCGCTCATAACGAATGTTTTATTGACCCGCCACTGTTGTGTTCAGGGAATGCACATAAGCAAATTCCTCGGTGAACTGACGGTTTCCGGTCCCTTTTAACTCCATCATTTTATAAGTAATTGTTTCCCCTGTCCCTATAAGAGCATTTGTCTTGTAACCAAATGCCTTGGAACTTGAATAAAGATTATAAAAGATTATAAAAAACCTAGTCAATGTGAATTACTTACAAGGAAACGGTCTGAGCGCACGGTGAAATTGAGTGCACTGAGGTACCATATCTTGTTCAGTACTCTTGCAGGACCCCAGAACCGTTCTCAAAAGTTCCTTCCAATTCCTGGTTTTCGAGAAACTGGGCATCCAAAACTGGCAGAA
>JACMIJ010002026.1:0-10471 GCA_014805365.1 Koerneria luziae | reverse complement strand
GGGCACTGAGACTCACAGATCGGAAGAGACTTGGAGTGTCGCAGAGGAAGATGATGAGAAAGATGGCTGGTGTCACGTTCCTTGACCACAGAACGAACGAGTGGCTGTACAGGACCGTCTCGATCCCGAATATTCGTGTGAGAACCATGGAGGAAATGGCAATGGGCACCAAAGATTATTCATATGCCGGGAGAAATCTGGACGCGCCAGATACTTTAATGGATACCATACGAGCATAGTCGAGGACGTGGTCGGCCAAAGACGAGATGGCGAGACGAGTTTACGCCCAACGTTTCTGAGATGCCCTGTCGTTGATGTCCCCTGATGGTAGAGTGTTATCGACCCTTCTGATTGCGGAATAAATGAAATGAAATAAATGAAATGAAACACCTTCGTGCCACGTCACACTCCAGTGCGTGAACAGAACCGAATGTGAATCCACAGCATCCACAGCAACAGCACAACTGGCCTCATGCGAGCAGTGTACAACAACCACAAATAGTACCTGGTAATCAGCGGCTGCATGTTGCTACTAACAATTAAACTCCAACAGCATCTACAAGGCTGATACGAACGAACCATTAGGTTCTCCAGCACTTCAACGAAACGACCGAAAGCATCCGTCAGAGTTGCCAAGGATACCGTACAACCGAATCCCCTATGGTCTTGCACAAACGATATGAATCATCTGTTCAAAACCACCGTACACGTCACCAGATTCATTCACAAGTGGAGAAATAATATCAATTGCAAATGTTGCTCTTCGAATCCCACTACCACAATGTACTCGTCAAGAGAGATAGCAAAGACAAAGACAAATGTAATTTGTTACGTTAGAAATAATTAGCTCTATTGTTTGAGTCGACTCAAACAATGGTTAGTTGGATTCCTACCTCGGAACAATGTAATCTCCTTTGTGTTTATTATCTTCTCTTATCTATGAAACTGCGTTCACTGTGACTACGGATCCACTCCCGTATGAAGCAACAATCTCTCCGCACTGTTTTGTTATTCCCATCACACCAGCTGGCCCGAACCGTCCTCGGCACATGACCAGACATTCGAAATGAGCACCGTCGTAAACCCTCTCACCTCCTCGAGAATCGCGAAACAACGCCACCCGATGACTAACTACTATTGGAATACTCGACTCCGTTCCATACAAATATCCGACTATTGCTGCCTTAGTCATTTTGTATGTGTATTCAAGCTTTTCATAGTTCCACACCAGGTTCACAAGGTTGTGATGCGGCATAGAGTTGCCAAGCATTTGAATCGTCTAGCAAATTTGTGTAATTGGTAAGAAACATGACAATAAGATTGCATCATAAAGCGACAGTCGGATATTTGTACAGAACGGAGTCAGGTAAGAAAATAATACAAACCACCACCGCGAGGTACGGGAATTTCACCACCAACCTCGCTTGAGCCATAACCATAACCAACCACACTCCACTCAACACCGAACGACCACACGTCGCGACCTTCCAAGGAGGCATCGGTACAGATCGTTGGCACCTCTACGAGGTGCCAGGAACGATGCGAACTGACGACGACCCTCTACGTTGTCCCTTGCCTGGCGTGACACTCTGTTTCGCGAGGAGTGTCATGAACTTTCACTTCATGAAGTTACATGCACTACAATCATCATGCAAATGTTGTTTGTTGCTCCATATGCTAATTTCTTCCACCGGTATATAATGTCGCTTGGAAATTATGCATGGTACTTCGAGCAAACCTTACTATTGGCTTACCTGACTCCGTTTTGTATAAATATCCGACTGTCGATTTATAATGGTATCTTATTGTTAGGTTTCTTTCCAATTACCCATATTTACCAAAGTATTCAAGTTTTTCACAAACCTATGTCATTTCACAAACTTGTGAACCTGTACTGAATCGTGAGAAACTTGTATACACTCATAAAATTGAATATGTATTGACAGTCGGGTATTTGTACAGAACGGAGTCAGATATTCCATTAGCACAATCGCGTGGCGTCTTCTGCACGGCAGGGGGTAGAGGCGAGCGACCGGGGCCTGGAACTCTGGGCTGAGAGCCCAAGGTCAACCTCTTTTTTACAATTTCGTGCCAGACTTTATCTAAAACTCGCATTAACGATAAGCATTCGTCTTTCCTTATGAGCCGAGAAAATCAGAATCATCAGTCAGAAAGCTCCGCCAACATTATTACTTTTTTTCCCCAAAAGGCTTGCACATTACATACAAATTACTTGCACTCTAGGGACGTCAGCGCGTGAGCGACTACTCAGTACCAGAATTTTTATTCGACACAACATACGATATGACCTACGTGAGTCTTGACATCATTGCGGGAACGGACAAGGAAGAATACAAATGAAGAAAAATCCTCAACTCGAGCACAGTACTGCAATCTGGTACATGTGTTGCTTGGCGAATTCTTAGATGTGTGCGCATTTTTTTTGGCATAAATGTTATTCTGTGATGCGTGTTTGAGCTGCCAAGAAGCCTGCATATGAACTCTGGCAGCCTTGAAATCGTTTGTCATGTGGGTAAATGAGAATGATCCATTTCCGCGTCTCAAGCTCTTCATGAATACCAAACATATTCCTGGCTTGTGAGTAACGTAAAAGATGTCGAAAAATCGAAAATTGTGTACTGTAGACACCCCAGGAGGTCCAAATTTTCACGGAGACATTTTACAGGATGTTGAAGCAGCTGTGATTGGTCACAGGGTGGACACAAGTATATACTTTCAACCGAATCGCACAATCCCATCATATAGCATTTTTTTAATGTTTGCATTGAGAAAATTGCGATTGGAAAACGCTGACGTGTAATCATGCTGCGACTACACATTCATAAGTGAATTTTTATCCGACCGTACTGTTCTAAGCTTGTACCACCATTGAGTGATGTAATGTAGATCAGGACTGGGAGAAAAATATAATTTTGCCTCAAAAATTTTTTCGACTTATAAAACAAAAAAAAGGTGCTCGAAAAAAATTAAAAAATCGAAAAAGTTCGAAAAAAGTTTATAACACATACGTATTTTGTTGCTGCTTTGTTTAAAGTTGGCCGGAAGCCGTCATTTCATTCGCAAAGAATGTGTTCATATATAATAATAATTTATCGGGCACCGATATACAACATGTGAAGGCGAAACACTGACACACATGTGGCTACTATTAATACTTATCTTATTCTACTATGTGGAACAAGTGTTGTTGGATGAAGGGAAATGAGGGACTGAGTGAATAAGTGAACATCGAAAACATTATCAGGGAATATAGTTGATGACGAAGAATTCCATGTTGAGATTGCTCTGTGAGGGAAATAGGAATAGGCAGGACGGGAATGAGGATTATAGAGGGGGTAGATGCGGTATGGGTGGCCACGAGTGTTGGATGATAACATATTGAAGAATATGGAAAAAGGGACATCAATTAAAGAGTGCACAAGGCGATAGATGAGAACTAAATCAGCAATAACACGACGATGTTCAAGGGTCTGGAGATTACATTGTGAACAACGGTCAGAATAAGATGTATTATATAAGAAACTTTGCATAATTTAAAAAAACACGTCTAAGAAAGGCACGCTGCACATCTTCAATAAGATTATCATACCAAACAAGGTAAGGGGAGTAGATTACAGAAGCATACTCTAACATTGGACGAACAAAAGCAGTGAACGAGTGAACATAAACAGGTAGTGATTTAGTTTTAAACATACGGAAGAAACAATTAGCCGCCCAGGCCCTAACTGTAATTGAAAAAAAGTGTTTTTTTTTGTTTGTTTGAAAACATGATGAGTGTTTTATTAACCCGTCACATAAGCAAATTCCGACCTCCTTCAAGGTCCTATGTTTAGACGCATGCGCTGTGCAATGACTTGTGCATGCTAATTTCTTATTTCGTCGAGCTCTAGGGAGACAATATCCCTGCTATATCGGGATTTGTTTTCAGTAGGCGGTCATTAAAACGTGTGCTTTAGAGCAGCTCTGAGAAATAAAATCAGGCCAAGTTATTTGCTTCGTTTTTTTTTAAATCTACACCACACACAAAAACAAGATGGAAAAGGATCTAACAATAAAATGGATGGTTTGTAGGCGCACTACCTCACAGTTCACTTTCGACTCCCAATTTTCATGACACCGTTCGGAGAGCTAACAATAAGGAACACAAATAACACAGCTAGCAATAAGACACCAAAAAGTTTAAAGGTGTCTTATTGTTAGGCGGCAGAGACGAGCATACTGCCCTAAACCTTGTTTCGATGATTGATTCAAATTTTCACTATTTCCTAAATATAAACCGATCGGGCTGAATCGTACATCAACTTGTTTATTTCGATTTTTTGGCTTTGAGTCGTGTCGAAAAAAAATTTTGACTCAAAAAATGTTTTTGAAGAAAACCCAAAAAATCGAAAACAAAAAAAGCCCCAGCACTGATGTAGATGGAGATGTGATATAATGCGGATGTAATAAGCACCATCAGAAAATAGAATATGACAGTCTGCCCAACTTAGCATAGTTGAGGCCTTTATTGCCTACAATGATAAGAATACCAGCTAATCTTTGTTCCTATATAAATGTGATGACATGTGAGAGAGGTCGGTGTACTTCTGCTATATACATATATATTTTATTCTTTTTATCTTTATTAATAGTAGAATAAAGGCTTCTGTTTGGTTACCTTTATCAATTAGGAGAAAGACAGGAATCGGGACTCATAACATTATTTCTGTAAATAAGCTTTCTAGAAACAATAAAGAAGGAAAAAATTTCTTCTTTTTTTCGCATTCCATTGCTTTGTCACATTTTTTGGCATATACATTTTACCGTTTTTGTATGTTTTCATTCAAACTGTAATGAATCAGTGTGAGCGTCAGCATTGAAAACATATTCGTTGATGAATGCTGAAAAATTCTGGCAACATCAGTCATCGACACCCCTGGATGTCGTACTTCTGTAGCCTGTTTAGTGATAATTGGGTGTTTTATGAGGCTTGAAAGACAGAAAATCGTTAAAAAAATAGCATGTAACTATGCCCTATTAATTAGTGTTTCACAACAAACATAAGACTCGGGCATAGTAAGAAAAAAGTGAGTTCACTCCTTCTTTAAACACTCGAGCACAGAGGAGTGTTCAAAACACGCAACATTCTCGGGCTACTTTTACTCTGAACAGTTTTGCAGATGAGATTCGTCCTGTCCGTACTCTGCGTTCTGCTCCTCGGTGTTGCGCTCGACGCCAAGTGGCACAACGTGACTGTGAAGGGTTTCACCGTCTGCAATAAAGCGAGATGGCCAAATATAAAGGTTGAGCTCTGGGAGCGCGACACCGGTAAGTGCATGGCAGAAAATGCACCGTAGTCGGTAAGCGACATATTCTTGCCATATCTGACTCTGTTCTATACAAAATGTCCGTCTGTCGCTTAATATTCGAATTTTGCTATGATATGCAAATTTTTGAATAGGTAAGCCGTATCACAAGTGCAGAAACTACAATTATAATAACAATGAAAAATTTAAATGTGTTGAGCAAATTTGAATATTAAGCAACATACGGACATTTTATATGGAACGGAGTCAGGTATCTCAATAGCACACGAAATAATGTACTCACCTATGGCATACAGCAAAAGGGGTGCAAAAGTCTATATCCTTTCAGTTTTGTTTTGCCATAACTTTCTTAAATTCAATCGAATGGTAGTGAAATTTGGATATGTTATGCGGGGCGCTTTATTCCATAGGTGAGTACATGATTTTGTGATTTTTCACTTTGCAATCTGATATTGATTGATTTTGTCGATTTTGCTGAATTCGGAAAATGAGTTTTTTAGAGATGCAACTTTTTGACTAAAAGTACATTGAAATGTAAAAAAACGCCTTGTTCACTCCACTGCTCGGCAGTTTGTGTCGTTTTTCGATAATAGGAATTTTACAACAACAAAAAGACGAAAGAAAGAAAACTGAATTATTTGCATTTAGTTGACCCGGACGACCTTCTTGCCAGTGTTCAATCAGACTCCGAGGGAGAATTCGAATTGTCCGGAGGCGAGGACGAGATCGGAGGCTTCCAGCCGTTCATCCGTATCATTCATACTTGCAAGGTTGAGCAGGAGGTACGGTGGGCATCGAAAGAAGAACAAAGTTTTGGTTAAAAAACAAGGCATGGTTCAAGGCATTTCGTCTGCGGGAAGTCCTGAGAACGGCTTGGACACTGTGTGCCATATTAAAAAGGGGCCAAAAACCGTTGATTGTCCTGGATAAAAGCAACCGTTTTCTGACATGCTTGCCCCCCTCTCACAGAAGATGGGGGTCTGCCCGTGCAGTTCCTTTAAAAGGAAGTTGCTAAGTGACACAAACCGATTATTTACTTAAGAGGGCCAGAAACCGTGAATTCTCGAAGGCAAAAGCCGCCATTTCCTTATATAGTTGCCCCCCCCCTCACAGAATTACGCTAACACAAAACAACGGTTCCTGGCATCCTTTAAAGGACTTTTCCCGTTTTCCAAGCCTCACAAAACACTCGTTTGGTCTTTACATCAATAAAACACTTACAGAATAGTCAACCCACTTAGGCCTAGTTGTAGTTCATAAGGACAGATCACGTTAAAAAGTGAGTAACTCCTAACTTTAAAGGAGGCCGGATAGCTCACTGGTAAAAGAGGGCCCTGATACCGAGGCATGGATGATGTATTTCTACAGTTTGTTTTAATGCTAGGGTATTTTGCATAGAACTTGCACTCTTCTTTGCTTATGAGCCGAGCCACTCAGTATCACCGCTCACAATGTTGTCGTGTTTAAGGGATGTCACCGTGAGAGTGAATACGACGTGCCGAAATCTGTATTCGACACAACATACGACATGACTTATGTGACTCTTGACATTGCTGTGACAAGGGACAAACTAGTGTGCAAATAAACGCCTCAATTTTTGCATTGCATTGCACTCAATTTTTGCATCTGTTGTATGTGCTTGTATGGCATAAACGTAATTGTGTGATGTGTGTCTGAGCAGCCAAGAAGCACATATGGCAACCTGAGTATTATTATCCCCCGTTATGTACTATTAGCTTTCGTTCTGTACAAATATCCGACTGTCGATTTATAATGGTATCATATTGTTAGGTTTCTTTCCGATGTCATTTTTAAGCTTGTGAACCTGTACTGAATTGTGAAAACTTGGAAATGCTTACAAAATTGAATATATAATGACAGTCGGATATTTGTACAGAACGGAGTCAGATATTCCAATACTATGATCTCAACCATCCAATAATAAAGTAGAGTTGTGTGTGTCGAACCGGGAGCCATTGATCGGAAACGAAGAAAATCTTTCAACCTAGTCGCTCAATCAAATCAAAATATTTTTTCTCTATCGATGTTGGTAGAGAGATTATTTCGATTGGGAAATCGATGAAGTGTAAACATGCTAAGAGCAGAAGTACATACGAAGGAACACAGTGCGACTACGATAAGTGTAGCCGTAGATAGGAGAATAAATTATTAATGAAAAATTCACAAAGAGATGCACAAAAACACAAGGCGATATGTGTGATGCGTGTTTGAGCTGCCCGGAAGCAATATATGAACCCATCAGTTGTAACATCCCTCCTCATGTGCATGTGACATTCCTCTTTCTTTATTGGTTGTCGAGTGCTAATGAACTGAACTGCCAACAGTATGGTGCTCAGCCATTATGATACATCATTACCATACCTCGTGGTGACAATCTTTGGGATTCTGGCAGAAAGTAATGATGCTCACGTTCTCTCAGGAACACACAATGGCGACATGTTGCGAGACAAAGTATAGAACTAGAACCGAATAATCTTTCTGATTGCGGGATAAATGAAATAAATAAAACAAAGTAATCCCGAATCGTAGCGGTGCAGGTCGCCGAAGGAGCCGAACGCTGAGGCGGAATGGACAATGTTGTAAATGACCCAACAATACGAAAGAATATTTCCCCACCTTTTGCGCGACCTTTCTAGAAACATCAAACGTTTGCGCATAGTAAAAAAATTATCTGCTTTTTCTATTCCATTTTCTTTACACGTCATTTGGTATATACATTTTCCTGTCTTTAGATGGTTTCCTTCAAACTGTCACGAATATGTATCAGCGTCACCATTGAAAACAATTCCTGTTGATTAATGCAAAAATTTATTGCAACATCAGTCATCAAAATATTTATCATCGTGGATGTCTCATATATATCATAGAAAGGAGATGCGCATTTAAGGGCCATTTCTGCCTTTGCCCTTTCTCAACCAACAAAAGCCTTCTCTCAACATGTAGGCTATGTACGGTCGCGTGCTATGAGGGAAGTAGGTAACATTCTAAAAGTCTTCTCTAACCTCGACGTTGAACAGCATACAAGGATATACAAGATCTACATCCGTCCAGTTAATGAGTATTCCACATCGATCTACAGTCCTCGAATAAATAGTCTCCTAGTCTCCAATCTAGAGGATCCGCAAAGACACTACACCAGGACAATTCTTCGTAGATGTAAGGTTACATACACCAGTTACTCTCATAGATTGTCCATCTTGGGACTTGAACCCTTGTTTCTCCGTCGATATAAGCTCGATTTAACACTATGTTGTAAGATTCTACATGGTTATTACGACATCGACTTCTCCGACTTTTTGGTTAGGTCAACAAGCCGATCAGGCAGGCAGCTCCGTAACTCACATCTTCGCTTGACATATCCACTGTTCGCATATAAAAACCCACCACTTTTTCTTCATGAGGATAGTTAGGGAATGGAATAGTCAACTAAGTTCGCTTCACAGTACCGATACCCGCTCCCCCGAGACGATCATCGATAACATCATGGCTCTTCCCCTACAACAGCAATTCACCCCTTCATTTTATAAGTAGTTATTCCCATAAACCCCAATCCCTGTAAGTGCATTTCCCTTGTTACCAAATGCCTTGGAATTCGAATAATAAATAAATAAATACTGTTAAAAACGCAAGAATAAACAACCATGAGTTGGGAAGAATCGTATCCCAGCCATCCTAATTTTGGTCCTTCATTGCCGGTGAAATTCCTGCAAATTATGAAAATGTGCTCACACAGAAAGAAAGCCTCAAAGTTTGAGTGTTTTAGACACTCTCTAGTGCTGGGGGTTATAAACACTCAAATGAGTCTAATAAACACTCATTTTCTAGGCGCGCTGCTTGGGGTGAAATCGAGTGTTTTAAACACTCATGTTTTGAGGCTTTTAAGCCCTCAAATTCTATAGCGTTGTTGTTCTTACAATTAGTAGCTTTTGATGTCCTCAGTAGTATGCATGTATTGTTAGCATGACACGATAACATTATTGTGTAACTTATCATATAAAACAGCGGTATTCCTGAGAACGAATATTCCACTTAGTCTCGCCGCTCCACCGTTTGTGTTCCAACCACTGGAATTCTGATAGCATCGTCCCTTCTGTTTTCTTCCTTGACAAGCTGTCCGAGTATGATTCATTTATCCAATGTTCGCCTTCATTCTGGCTATCTTTGCAGCCAATTTTTTCAAAATCATCAGCATCATCCAGCACATCTACGCCCCGTCCCAGGTGGGCATCAGCTTCGGCTCAACCACGGTGCCCATCACGATCGGCAGAGGTGTCAGGCAAGGCGATTTTCTGTCGACGGCACTCTTTGCTGCAGTGCTGGAGGAGGTATTCCATGGGCTCGATGGTCCAACATGGGTGTGAAGGTCAAAGGTGTCCGGAACCACCATCTGTGATACGCCGGCGACATCGCCCTGATGTTGAAAGAACTCGAGCAGGCCAGTCACGCAGCCGGTCTCAAAATAAACCGCCAAAAGACCGTTGTGATGACGATCCCTTAATGGGCAGCCTGCACAAACGTAGTTCTCTCTCACACCAGGACTTACAATGCCTGCGCTCTCCCCGCCTTGCGCACTCTCTCGCCGCTTTCGTCTAACCGTCTGCCAGCAGACAGTTATTGCTTGTGTTCTCTTCAGAAAAGTGTTATTTTGCGGTGTAGAAAGAACGTATTGGATGTAATTGATGCAGAATAGTAAATTTGTAATACTCTTTAATTGTTTCAAGTGATTTACACTACTGCAAGCTTCTGGGCGGACGTCCATCTGGTCGTAGCTCACACAAACAATATGCATAGCCCTCAAAGATACTGGAAAACAAAGAAAAAAACGTGAATACAAAAGAGAGGATGTTGTATAAGCGATTTGTGGTACTACTTCATTGTTTCAAAAGATTCACATTACTGACAGCTTCTGGGCGGACGTCCATCTGGTCGTACCTCACCCTAACATGAAGTTTTGTCCTCTAACATACAGGAATGCAAAGCGAAAAATTATTCCAATTGAGGGGAAGTTGTATAAGCGATTTGTGGTACTACTTAGTTGTTTCAAGTGATTCACATTACTGACAGCTTCTGGGCGGACGTCCATCTGGTCGTACCTCACCCTAACATGAAGTTTTGTCCTCTAA
>JACMIJ010002025.1:0-10472 GCA_014805365.1 Koerneria luziae | reverse complement strand
CATGCATGCATCTTATTGTTAGGGTTTGTTAGGGCGAACATTGATATTCATGTTTCGGTTTCACCAAATTTGCTGATGTATTCAAATTTATCGCATCTTTATTAAATACAAGCTCGTGCGGTTTTTCTAAGGAACATTTGAATACGTTTCCAATGTGAATATGTTACGACCATAAGCTATTTGTACAGAACTGATTGTGAGTCTATTATTCCAACGGCATGTGCCGCAGGCCTGGTTTTTGTTGTGCCGTGTTTGGCTATGAAGGCGGGAACCCCCGTATATATTCTTTCCTTATTCGTTGCCGAACATGGTACAACATACGAGGCCCGAAGCACTTATCATATGAGGTTATCTTAACACAGAGGAGGGAATGAGAATGTGATGAGTGCCCCGTATGATATTGCAGTCCGGAAGGTTTTCAGCTGCTGGATCCGGCCAGACTATATCGTATTCGCTGTGGTCGTTCCACTGACTTTACTAGTCGTGAATGCGATTGCATGTGGAATTATCGTTGCCCTGCGATTCAGGAAAGAGCGAAGAGAACAGGTTGGCAATTTAAAACAAAATGTAAATGCTCAGAGATGTTGTGGTTTAAAGGGGACCGGAAACCGTGAATTCTCGGAGGCAAAGTGCACCATTCACTTATATAGTTGCCCTGCTCACAGAAGTTGCGGGTCTGTTATACATGCGATTTTGCTAACACAAAACAACGGTTTCTGGCCTCCTTTAAAGTGCGTTTGATTTCAAGAGAAAACGATTGTCGTCTTTATGTACAAAACGCACCATGATAATATGATAATAAACTGGCAACATGTACAGTATTTTGCGCATGTTATATCACTATGCAGGCGTGTTTCATTCGATGATTCATCTAGTCATGGCTTTGGTTGTAAGATGCTACAGCTTGTCAAAAGTTTGTGAAAATAACTTTTTTTAAAGTTATGATATAAGTTGAATTGAACTGTACAGCAGTTTTTGTGAATGCCACCATGCCAAGTGTCGATGAGACAACGTCACTATCAATGCTGCTGCTACCGGTCTACAGTACCTGATTTGCATACAATGACATTTCTTTCTATTATATAACAGTGGGATATGAATACCGGCGGAAGCTTCACCATCCTAGCATGAAAAAAACCGAATTCTGTTCAGCTGGTTCCGAGCAGACATTACATTCGACGGCGGATTATCTCCATTATCATTATGCAGTTTTCGCTAGGATTACCATGGGTAAGAATTTTGTACTTACTTCTTATTGTTAGAATTGTTGTTTTTTTGTTTTTGTTGATATACTTATTGCCAACAAGTATTGGCATTAAGTTATAAAAAAGAAAAAAAAGTAGAGTTTGCGTTTACCATGTGATAAAGTTTCCGTTTCAGATTATGCAGTACTTTGCAGTATTTGCACCATCCGCAAGCGTCTTTCACTACATTTTCACTATTGTGAATGGTATGCCGCTTGAAGTAACTTTATACATACTTAGAACTTTATAACCTTTTATAGTATTTCCTTATAGACAGTCACAAGTCCAAGCACGTTTGAAAGGTCGTACATAGTAGCGCAGATGGGGTTCCTAACAATAAGATTTGAAAATACAGTGGCAGTCGGATATTTGGCGCCGCCAAGAAAAGAACCGCCTGGATAAGCACCCTTGGACAAAGGATAATCAAATTAGCGAGCATTATTCTAGGGTTCTTTATCAGGTGGTTCTTATCCAGACAGTTCCTATTTTGGGCAGCGCCGGATAGTTGTACAGAACGACGTCAGCTAAGAGAATAGTATAATATTTCAGGTAGCCAAGGGGTGATCTTATTACTTCTACACTTTTATCGTCGCGAGAAAGTTGCCAACTCTATCAAAATCGATTTTAACGACACGGACCTCACATACGACATTCCGAAATATGGAGAACGATAAGCTTCGTTTTACATGTCGGAAGAAAGTTTATGGTGTGGTCGACTGTATTATCAACAAGAGCATAATCTCGTCGTTGGTTAGTCTCATAGTGACAAAAAAATTCACTCGTGATTGCAAACGGGTAGGAAAATTTGAGACTGGCGGAAGTTGCACTGCCAAATGAAACAAAATAATAGGAGATTATGTAGAAAACGTTTTCCATTCACCTTTTGTCAGGTTACTGTACTGTAAAAGCTGTTACTGTATTGTTTCGCTGTTTTGATCCACTTCGGATTTGATCTATTTCAAAATGGTCTCGTACTAGGAGTAGTTACTATGTTACTCTTACAATTAACGTTTTTGTCTTTTCAATTTGCAATGATGTAAATATTCTTTTTTTTTCTAATTTGTGTCCTGTAAGCGTTGCCACATAAGATCAAGGGTTAGATACATATTGTTAGTGTGAAAGTAAACGCACTTATTGTTAGTAAACGGAAGAAGATTGCCTATTTCGGTTTCTGTCGGCCAATCGAACATAGGAGGCACACAATTTTCTAATAAGTGAGAAATACACAAATTTCTGTGCTTTCATTTTAAAATTTAGTCTATTTTGCCAGTTTTTTTTAGTCAATTTGTTCGTAATTAAATGTTCATTAAAATATGATTAGGAGAGGAGGTTCACTTCTGTTCTTATTGTAGCAGTTCACTCGTAGTATATATTAATACAGAGGCTTTCACTTTGAGTTATCGAACACTTTCATGTGTTATGTTTCTTTGTTTGCTCATGTCTGATCGTGTTGTCATATTCGCAGTGATAAAAGGCGAGTAATAAATTTCTCTTTTTAACTGCGATTGGCACACATAACGCACACAAATACACACACACACAGCGACAGATAAAGAAATCAGTCTTTCCACCAAACCTATTTCTAAAGCTCGTGCTCTAAAGAACTCAATCTGACCTACTCTACGCACGCGACGCGTGGTCGTGCGTTGCGGTATGCGCAAGTCGTAAAATAGTTCCTCAGAGTTTCTACGTTCTTGTTCATTTGTCTCAGGAATTCCCGACGTCACAACCACCCACAAGTGAGGATTCTCACCCCGTGCGCACCTGATTCTTCGATGATTGATCGCACGGTGATAAGGGGTGATGATTGTCTTTTGTCTTCCTCAACCCTCCATCCCGTGCTTAACCTTGTCTTGTCTACATTTACGGAACTTTTCTTCTGTTGGTTTACTGTACCTCATTTGCATACGATCATACTTTATTTCAAAGGGAATATGCAAATTTTTTTTAGCGGAAGTGATTCGGCTATAATTCTATGATATTTTTGTTTATTTTTTTGTAACTGAGTTCCTTTTTTATGCCTGGCTTCCCTAGGGTAAAAATGTAACATATTTTTGTTGTTTTCTTAAAGTTTTCAGGGGTTTTCAACGTAAGTTTGTTGTGCTATTGGAATACCCGACGTACAAATATCCAACTGTCGCCTTATACAATCATATTTGCAGAAATATGTGGGGGGGAAATTGCAGTTCATAGCCTACATAGATCTGCAAAACCTGAACACGTTTGTAATTTTTTCTTGTGAGGGAACCATAACAATAAGATTTAGTTTATCGGGACAGTCGGATATTTCTTCCATTAATGTTTTCTATTACACAAGCTCTCATTGTTAGGATGCACACCAACTTGCAGCATCAAATAGCCTCTGAATACCATGTCATAGCGCTAAGCCGGTCAATCCCGGGTTCTTTCTATTGATAAGCCGGCGAAGGTGTCAATATTGGACCAATATTCGTCACCCCGTGTGTGGGTGCTGTCACACATAACGGCAATGGCCAAGTCATGGCTAGCGGAATATTCCTGAATTATTATACAATAGTTTACTTTGTAAGTAAGTAAGTGTACTTTGTTATAAGTTTATAAGTTTATCGCAGAATCGACGTCTTCTTAAAATGACGTGCTGCGGGCCAAATGGAAGATCCACTTGGTTGTACCTCGACCATTCGCTATCGCTACTTGTTATTACCTTGTATTATGTGAAATATATTTAACTCTCATGTACATACACTTGTTTACTGGCTTCATGAGTAAACGTCGTACTATAAAGGCCCAATCGTTTTCTCGTTCCATCAAACACATATTATGATCGTAGCCAGGCGCGTACAATTCGTTCAAGTTTGATGTTACTATGTTTGCTTAGCCAAAGAGGAATGGCTCAATAAGTGAGGAATCGATTTCTTACAATTAGTAAACCATTAACACATACATGATTCCTTGCAGTAGGCATATTGTTAGAATAACACGCATATTGTAATGACAAATGACAAAGGCATGTGCAATATTGTTATCGTAATACTGTCCAATTCCCTCTTTCTTCTACCGTTGATTTATAGTCTGACAGTCTTCGTCTACCCTTCTTTCTGGTTTGGTGTTGCTTGCATTCTTACTCATTGATGGGCACTTTTATGATACGTATGCATTTTTGGCTTGCCATTGATGTGAAAGTATTACGGCCCAGAACTTTTGCTTTTCACATTTTGCAATCTTGTTTTACTTAAAGGGAGCCGGAAACCGTGAATCCTTCGAGGCAAAACAAACCGTTTCCTTATGCACTTGCCCCGTTCACAAAAGTTCCGGGTCTCTTACACGCATTTCGGCTAACACAAGACAACGGTTCCCCGCCCCCTTTACCCTCGTAACTGACTTCTTTATATGTGTATTAGTCGCGGCTTGGAAGTTTGGAATTGGTGCATTATTATATAATTTCGTATTGTATTATCACACATCACATTTATTATCATGTTGTGTCATTAATGTATTACAAATACGTGGAAATATTACGTATAATAGAGAGATACGCAGATGTTAAAGTTACAAGTACTTACACTTTATCACTGCGCACAATATTAATTGTAAGAATAACTAATTGTAACAATCACAATTTTGCAGCTCATGGTTGTGTTATGTGCACTATCCTCTTCCTCCTCGCCGTGTTGACAGCGGTTTTTCGCCCGATTTCGGGTGATCAGCCGCCGGACGATAGCGGTAACGTGGTTTTCGGAGGCGACGTCCCGAAAACCGCTGAAAGACCGGACGGTACGTATGAGACCGGCACGTTCGCCTTCCGGTACAAGTCCGTGACGCTGCAGGAGATTCAAATCGATGTGTGGAAGATCAATGTCGTTGAGAACGGAAAGGTTTGTCCGCTGTTTGGTCCTTTGGGATAGTTTGCGTTCCCTGGATAACTTATGACTTAAAGGGTACCGGAAATAAAATTATTCACTGTTTGTAACATTCTCAGAACTTGGGAAAAGCCATAGGTATGCCACAAGTTTGAATGCTTTAGCAAATTGGTGTATTTGCAAAAGAAACCTAACAATAAGATATCAAGATAAAACGACAGTCGAATATTTGTGGAAAAGGGAGTCAAGTATGCCAATAGTACATATAATTATGCCACAATGAAATAACGGTTTTGCAGCTCCTTTAACTACGCATTGCAGAAGAAATAATCATAAATGTGTTTACTTTTAGGAAAGCGTTGCCTTCAATCTTACCTTTTATCCGATTGGACTGAATCAGGACTGTCAATTTCTTATTCCGAATCTCCTCGTTAAAGCCGATGGTTTTATGTAAGTTTTTTAAAGTTTGTCTTTAACCACTTTTAAGTAGAATATTTAAGCTGTTGCAGCCATATTTGGGTGATATTTGATCTTTATTGCTATTCAACAATTGTCGGTAAAAGCAGAAGAAAAAAATGTCAACCTCGGTAGTAAATGCTTCTGCTTCCAATGAGCTGTTCAGTGAACTTTTTGCACTGCGTCACGGTAAAGGTCACTGGAAACAGAGAAGTCTAGTACTGGGAGAGAATCTTATTGTTAGGCAACATCGGCATGATACATTATACTTTGTGTCCTGATTGTCCAGTACTCGACGTTTGGACATTACAATTTGATCCTGTTTCTGCTTTGTCTATCTTTACCAATAGCTTAACGATATTAAAGGGGCTGGAAACCCCTCACAATCAGCTTACCGAGGAATTTGCTAATGTGTATTCCATCCCGTCCATAAGACACTCGTCATGAACACATTTTTTTACAAATGAAATGACTGTTTCCGGCCCCCTTTAAAGAAGGGCTAAACGCATTTTTTTCTTACTATGCCCGAGTCGTATGTTTGCTGTGAAACAAGAATAAAGAGGGCATAGTTACATGCTATTTTTGAGGATTTTCTGTCTTTTAAGCACCACAAAACACTCAATTGGCATTTATAACACTGAACAAGCTACAGAAGTGTCAACCACACCTTGGTCAAGCTATGGTTATCGGGGACATAATACTTTAAAAAGTGAGTTTACACCTTCCTTAAGCAAGGGATGAAACACATAATACTAATAACAATAAATGTGATGATTACAGTCTGAATTGTGGCGGAATGTTCCAAAGTGGTCGCTACACGCCGGCTGCGGCGCCAGCTGGCATCATGTTCAACGTGAAGATCGAGGACTATTTGGCAATCACTCTGTCGTATGCAGTCACGGTCGGGTTTTATGTAAGTTTCAGCCAGTTTTGCAGTTTGTTGTATAATATGTACCGGCTTGTCTACCATTGCTTCTAAAATCCATATGTCCTAATATAAGATAGTCGGCCTCAGATTGGTCTCTTCTTGTACTAGTTTTCGATATCCTTAGTGTTTTTCCATTGATATTTAAGCTTACTGAGCTATGAGAAATAGGAAATATTGAAAATTCCTCGACAGAATGGAACTGATCCGCCTCCACATTCACATCTTCCCTCCCTTCTCCCATTTTTACTACTTCTCTGCGCTACCTGTATGGACAACTGAATTCTCAGGTGGAAGATGTCGAGAAAACGTTGATCTACGTCAATGACTGCCTGCAAACGCTGTACATCGAGCAATCGCCGCTCGACTGTCGCAAGATGAAACCGCTGACGTCGTCGACGTTGAGTCTGGTCAACTACTGCTTCTGTAACCACCAGTCGACGGCTGTCTGTGCCACACTGGACAGCAGCAAATACGCCGATGATTGGTGAGCAGCACACATATACATGTTTGCCATATTGAAATAACGCTTTTGGAGCTCCTTTAAAGAACGGCTAGGGGCACTTTTTACCACCCAGGTTCTTAAGGTCCTTTGCTTTCTATGATAATTAGCGTGGTTAACCCTCCTATTAGCTATTTAGTGCTTTGAATACCGATTGGGTGTTTCATAACGGTTAGAAGGGTCAAAACATGACATAATAATAATCCAAAAATAACACATGAGTGGTCCCGGTTTTTGTGCGTTTGTGAAGACTGTGTGAGACCGAAAGAGGTGCCTTTGTTCAATCTTTAATCTTACAATTAGTGGTGATCGTAATCTTTTCGACACTGTCTCACGAGTTGCTTACGCCCTAAGCAGTAGGCTTAGGTGCTTACGATCTCAAATGTGTCTATTGGAAGGTACAACTAGTCTGGCAAGGATATGCATATGTCTCATTTCCCACTTTCCGATAGTTCTCATTGTTAGGTGTTCTCTCTAGTGCCCTTTGGACACTCTAGCAAAGGGATTCGGGAATCACGGTCACTGTTTGCGGCAATGACGCATAATGCAAACCTGTCGGTCTATCTTTGGAGGTTTAGTCATTTTTAGTCATTTTTCAGCCCATCTTCAAGCACAGAGTTTCAAAACCGCCAGTCCAAGTACAAAGCTCATTTACCAACGAATACAAAGAATTCGGACAAAAAATATAGATATATACAAATTTTAAACTGGCGATAACGTTTTGTGATATTAAAACCTACAACTTTCAGTGGCCACGTCGTACCACCCATCATCCCATCTTCCTCCACTGCCGCCTCTTCCACTTCAACTTCAGCTGGCACGATCCCGACAGAGTCGCCATATGGTACGACCAAGGGCGTTAGCGGTGGGCCAGTGAGCACAACCAGTGCCACTAGTGCCACCAGTACCACCAATGCCGCGTCCACCACCAAAATGCAGGTGGCAACAACAACGACGTCCAAAACGGTTCCGTTTACAGATGACAGCGACCAGCAGGAGCTGAGAGACGAGCTGAAGAATCTGGCGGATGTAAGCATTTTGTCGATGGTTATTGGTATTTTCCTTGCCAGGTTCCAAACAGGACAATAACAACTTCTTTTTGTTCCCGCTTGTTTGAATAACGCTACCTTGAGGGTAACGTTTCAGAAATGCTACAGTAATCAAAATGCTGACAACAAGCTGTAACTTGTAAACTGTATGCTAACAATAAGCTAAGAATGTGCTGTAAATTGTAAGCTAAACAAACAATTAGTTGTAAGCTGTTTGGAACCGCGCAAATTGTATACAACCTACTAACATGCATGTATTTCCCAGTAACCACGATTTCCAAAACGCTTTGAATGGAGTCCGTTTGCTTGAATGAATGCACACACCTCAAACGCGCCTTCCCAACCCCTCCCAGCACCTTTTTACAGAATGGAGTTGGCGCGGAAAACGTGACGGCGGTGCTTAATTCAACTCTGCGGATCTCTTCGCTTTTGCACCAAAATCTGAATCACATGGATCTCGTGGATATCAGTTCGATTATCGTGCAAGCCTCACATCTGACCGGTATCAATGAAACGGTAGGCGTTTACTGCTAACAATAAGACTCATTATGATTTGTACCTGCAATACACCCATTCCTCTGTAAGACCTCATCACCCGTGATGTCTAGAACCCCAACTATTGGTAAGATTTCCACATATTACTGTGTTACTGATATATGAACGACTCTTATTGTTAGGGTTCGCTTTACTTGCACAAGTTGCCAAATTTTCCGCAAACCTACACCAGTTTACATACTTGTGAACCTGCCACGAACTGTACAAAGCTGAATACGCTTGCAAAATTAACATGTACGGACAGTCGGATATTTGTACAAAACGGAGTCAGATATGCCAATAATAATAATGATCCGGCAAGCAATCGAACCCGATGACAACTGTTTTTTTGCAGGACGCCAATCTGGTGCTGCAAAATGTTGACGCGATGTTGAACGCGAACGTTAGCGCGTTCCTCGGAAGCATCGCTTCCGGAGCACCGGAGAAGTAAGCACTCAGAGAAAAATAACCCTCAAATAAGCCTACAAACTGCTTAAGAGTTTATAACCCTCTTTTTTTCAGTGTTAAGTATTTCGTAATTCTATTGAAAAACAATTAGGGTTATAAACAATTAAGCAGTTGGTAGGCTTATTTGAGGGTTATTTTTCTGTGAGTAGTGCTAACCGTGAAAGATATCAATTTAGCCATAGAATTGCTTTCTGAATACATTTCGCATTGATTTGCTGCGTGTGAAACGTAGCATCAACGGGTTGAACTAAAAAAAGATTTTGCAAATCACAAAAAAAATCTTAATTTGAGAGATGTTTAGTGCTGCGGTGTTATAAACCCTCATTTTTGCATCGTTGTTTATAGTGATCATCGTTAACCAGGGAGGAAATGAGCATTATGAACCCTCAAGCAATTTTCAGTTTTATTATTTATTATTTATTTTTTTATTTGATTCTTAATTTTCTTTGAAGAGTGCTCGGTTCACTGCCGCGTATCGTGCGAAACGCGAATGTGTCAACGCTTACGCTCAGCGGACAAAACCTCGGCTTCCTCTCACACGCTCGACCTTGCGATAAAGGTTCGTAGGCTTTCATATAGGTGATACTTTGACAACCAAGTGCTTGATTGCGGAAACAACGCGGATCGCGCAAGCGGAAGCTCGCGGAAGCTCAAAAATTAGTGGAAGCAAAAAATAGAAAGTGTGGAAATGCATAACTTGCGTAACCTCATCCGTGACGACGTTCAGAAACTAGCCAAAAGCAACGAAAAAAAAGCGAAATTCGCCTGTATTCAAGGCATGAAGTCCTGATGCGGGAAGTCCTGATAAGACACGAATAGAAAGAAGTTTCAATGGATAGGAAACTAGCCAAGTCTCCTTTATTCTAATCCTTGATTTCTAATTAATCTTTGATCTTTGGTAGCGAGCATGAACTAGGTAGGCTGAAATAACTGATTGTTCCAGCCACCGCACTTGGCATGGCCGATGATGGACAGACGTTCAGTCACCTCGAAGGATCCAGTGCCGGTCATCCCGTGTCTATTTTGCTTCCCGGTGATGTGATGTGCGCCAGTGCAGGTTTCCCATAATATTTTTTTCTTTTCGATACATTTTCACTTACTATTGATATCCCTCCGGGGTAGGCAATTGGTAGTGATAGTATTACGAAGCGTAATCGGTCCGTGTGAATGACTCGGCACCTTCGGGCTTAAATTGCCCCACAACGTCCTGACCTTCTCAGGACTCTCCGCAGGCGAAATGCCTTGAATACGAGAGACTTTGCCTTTGCCACTTACTATATTTGGAATACTTGTCTCCGTTCTGTGCAAAAATCGGACTGTGGCAATGCACTTAGTTTTGTTAGTGTATTCAAGTTTTTCACCGTCCATGACAGGTTCATTTACATTTACATTTATCGCATAATCGACGTCTTCAAACTATTGACGTGATGCGGGCGAAGTGAGCGATCCTCGGGT
>JACMIJ010002024.1:0-10475 GCA_014805365.1 Koerneria luziae | reverse complement strand
TTATGGATAGTGTTAGAACTAACTTCTTCGTTAATAACTATTGTTTGTAACTTTTTGTTGTGGTTAATACAAACTTACTTTTCGTTCTTTCTAGTCTTGGAATAATGTGTTCCATTTTTCTTATTCAAGATTTGAATCAAGGCCTCGTAGCCTGCAGAGAGCGCCTGAGGCGCCGGGATGTTGAAGAGGATATGTAGTAGTAAAAAAGCAGTATGTAAAATCCAAAAAAAGAGTAATTGGCTATGCGCATACAGTGATTTTCATGTATGGTGAACATTCTTGAGCAAGCGTGTTTTCGCGAGATTCTGCTTCATTAAGTAACACATCCTTCCTGCCTTGGCAGTAAATCTCTCTGTTTCTAGTGGCCTTTTACACTGAAGCACCTAGAAGGTTAGCGAGTAGCTAGCTACACTAGCTCTAACTGTACGAGTGACATATGATGAAGATGTTGAATGGTCTTGATGGTGTCTATGTAACAAGTAAAAGATCGGAGCTCGCTCAGTCTAGTGTTCTCTTTGCTATTGACAAGTTGTCTTATTGTGAGGAGGGGGCGTGGCTGGTTCCTCACTTTCTTGTAGTGCGCGATATTGTACGGTGTTAATAGATTATCTTGTTGCTCTTCAGTAATTGTACAATTTTTTGAGAAGCTTATTGTTAGAAACTTGTGTTAGGCTTACTACCGACGTCTCATTTTAATACATGTGAGTGGGTTTCCAATGGTTTAGCTTTTGTTGAATGTGCAAAAAGTGGTCTTTTGACTCCGTACAGGTGGCGAGATGTACGATTATTCCTTTTCGAAAAAGTAGAAGCATGCCCCTGATTGTAGATTTAAGTTACTCTCGATTTCTACTGGTTTCCTTTTACTCAACTGGCAACGATCCATACAAATCCGAGAACCTTAAAAACCTTATGCGCCGGTTTTTGGTGTCTTGTTTCTTTGCGCACACGCGCACACACACAGACACATACACACACAAAATGTTGTTGTCTGTGCCATAGATCACTACTGCGAAATGCCTCTTTATGTTGACGTCTATCCTGTCGTATGCTACACTGTCGATCTTTGCATAGCGGTGGAACACAGCTGCTCAGTGCTGAACACTCTTACCGTTTTCTCTTATGCATACCACCTCTTTCAAACATTATACATCGACAGAAACGTTTTTTTGTCAGTTGCCATTTTGGGATTCTTTAACATTGGAAGCGTCTCGTTTGTGAGCCTTAGTTTTCAATAGGCACATCGTTTACCAGTTTCTGCTTTATTCGGGCTTTTGCCGGCTTTTCTTGGCGAACTATCGGACTGTCTCTGAAAAAAAGCCGGTCGCAGTCCTACTGTGTTTGGCCCGTCACTCGAAAACGGTACAACTGTTCAGCACTGACAATGACTGTAGACAAAAAAAGACGTTACATTTTGACTGTTTTCTCATCGCTAATGTGTATTATTGTTCTACCGCACTATTGTTGTGAGTAATGCCCGTGATACATCACGGTCAGCGAGTCTGGTTCGGCCTGCATCTGCTGTGTCGCAACATGAAGGCATTCGAATACCGAGGTGCATTATTATGGGATAGCTAGCAACTCAATTCGTTTGCTGGGATCAATGATATCTTGTTCGGGCTGCAAAGGTTAATGAACGCTTGGCCATCGCGCCTTGAGAAAACTTATTGTTTGCATGGCTAGTTGGTATTTCATTTAGCGCAGATATGTATAGAATATATACAAGTATGAGGGATAAAATATCTTTTTTGGCGCTGAAGAAGTGGGGTAAACGTGGGCGTCGGCTCCATAGATGCGGTGGTACGGTAGGTACACCCCTTCAATTTTTTTAAATTTTAAATTTCCCGCCAAACCTTTTAATTCTGTGATTCCAGGCGTGACCAATCAAGAGACGTACGACGAAATGACGGAGGCGGCGCATCGATGTCCGGAGGAGAAACGCGACATTCTCGCGGACGGAATGGCGAAGACGAAGGAATACGCGCGTGCCGCCGGCGACAAAGCGAAAGACGCCGCGAGCAGCGGATGGCAACGCACGAAAGACGCCGCGCACGCCGCAGGTACGCGCTTCTTGTTCTTCTTTTTAGTTTCTTAAAGGAAGACCGAAACCGTTGTTTTGTGTTTTGCGGCAAGTATATAAGGAAATAGTGGTTTTAGCCTCCGAGGAGGATTCACGGTTTCTGGCCTTCTTTAAATGTACTTTCAATTTTGTATTTTTGTAGCAGTTGTATCACAATTCGATTCCTTTGTAGTTGTGCAGTTACGTGTTTTCTCCCGTATTACTTGCCTACAGTACGATGGAGTGCACGTTAAAAGGAATCGGTTTGATATTGCTACCTTTTTTGCATGCTCCATGCACTGTAGAAGTTCCTCTTGCAAGATCTTGTCAGTTCTGGAGATCCAACAGTCCTTCGTCGCTAATTGTTACTGTATATGTTCTCTTCTTAATATTACTTACAATTAGAAGCTGAATTAATGCTAGAATTAAGCGTTATTGACTATTATGCTAATCATAACCCGCATGCACAGGTGATCAAGCGTCGCAGATCGTGCAAGAGGCGCAGAAGGCGGGCGCGCAGAGCGCCAGCTTCCAGCCAACTGAACACTTTGGTCCGACCGGACGACCTCGACGTGTGTTACATTCCTTGACGTGGACTCATACACAAAGCACAAACCATACATCGACAGCAACGTCAATGATAACGCCGAAGCACCCCGTTTGGGATACCTTAACATTGGAGACACCCCGTTAAGGAATACAAATTTGCTATAGGCACCCCGTTTTTAGCGTCTTACATTAGAGGTTTATAGAGATCCTCGTTTTCGAAATATAGAAACGTGATGTCGATGTATGGCACAAACTCATAGTTCTGTTCGTAAGCAACTAAATTGCGGGTTTTGGTCCTAAGTTTAACATAACTTGAGATTCACTCTGAAATGCTTTCTATTAAGTTTAAGCTACAAGTTATGGTTTGTGCGCAAGTGATTTTTGTGCGCTTATGGGATTCTCCCTTATCACGTTGTTGGCTAGTCTGATCTCGCTTGTGTGCCTTGCTTTATCGAATGCACTCTGCACGCTTGCACGCTGACTTGATCACGCACTGTATGTACACATTTTCAGTAGCACATTTTCGCATTCGAAGCCCTTTAGCTCACTACTTGTAAGTGAAATGTCCGGTGGAGCCGCGATTCATCATTGTCCTATGCCGACTAAACTCCACCGTAGTCCTGCCCAAGACTACGATGGATGTCATTATACAAATGACCCATTATTTTCCCTTTGGGATAATCGTGGTCTAAGCTGCTTTATCGGGGCTCCACCGAAGATTTCGCCTTTCGAGAATTTGAACCATCTTTTTTTGCAGGCGATGTTGTCGGTGGTCTGGTGCGTGACGTGGACGAGTCGGAGGGAATAATGGAGCCACCGGTCAGCCACCCGATGGACGCCGGCGAACAGAACTACGCCCGCGAATGGGAGATGATCCATGATACGAATGGCGAGCACTGCCGCGGCAACCCGACTCCGGCCGGTAAGTGGCAGGAAGTCCGCTGATAAACGTGCGCTGATCATACGTCGACAAGTTATGTTCCCTAATTTCCAAACGTGGCGATCTTTAGTGTAAGATGTCAGAAGCAATGTGTCTATGGTAGGGTTTCCTAACCTCTACTTCAAATCCTCCACGTTACCTAGCGAACTGTCGGCAGTGTAACCGAGTCAACTAGGGACGGTCCACTCTACTGGGTTACCAGGCTAAGGCGTCAGTCCCATCAAAACTGAAGGCACCGACTTTGTATAGTAAGCCGGAATGGTGTAAGTGTGAAGAAGGATTAGCAGTAGAGAACTATTTTAGGCGAATCGCAATCTGTTCTGGGAAAAGTGAAGGATACGGTCGGTGGAGTGGCTGAGGGTGTCAAGGATAAGACAGCCGCAGGATGGGAGTATGTCGAGGATAAGGCGCATTCTGTTGGTAAGTATGTTTGGAATGTTATATTTCTATTAAAAACGAAACTATTATTGATATTATAATCATGCATATAAATCATGTTTCCGTTTGTTATTTCATATAGTATAAGCGGGTGGCTAACATCATAATGTACCAAGTACAGTAGTTTTCTCGAATCAAGCTATGTGCAAAGGAATTCATACACATGCATTTTATTTGCTTATCAAATTGTTTTCCAGCTGACAAGGCGGGTAGGACGTTCGGTGGGGCGAGCGAAGTGGAAGGACAGTCAAAGGATGAGATGGCCCAGCGAGTTAATTCCGCCATGAACAGCAGCACCGGGACGGAACCCGCATTGGGAGGAGGAGGAGCAGAGGAGGACAGCATGTGGGAGAAGACGAAGCGATCTGTCGCCGGCACAGGTTGGTAGCTATCTCGCTCTCTCTCTCTCTCTCTCACATTCTCGCTCGCTCTCTCTTTTGCACTTACTTCTTCACTCGCGCGCTCTCTCTCTCTCTTTCTATCTCAATGTTTGTTCTACAGTCGGAGTAGCATGAATGCCGATGTCATTCACAGTAAAAGAGGCCTGAGTAGCGCCATTCAGTAAAAGAATTGCACGAAACATGAAAATTAGTGTTCAGTTTCAACAGCTCGTTCGCCTAAAGTTGCTTCATTGTATCTTACAATTAGTGATTCGAATGCACGGCGATGACGCACACTAATTGTAAGAACTAAGCTGGTTCGATAAGATTAAAGTAATGTACTCCTGAAATCAAGAACTCATCGCCTGCAGAGAAGTGCCGAGACGCTGACTCGGAACAACCAGCCAATTTTGAGCTAGGCTTTTGTTGCCACTACCGTGTTTTTTGAATCTCTGCGAAATGTGTGTTGTTACAGGCGAGGCTGCCCAAGAGGCGGCCGACTCGGCGATGGACAAGACATCGGGCGTGCTCGGATCGGGATTCGATCGGGCGAAGGAAGGCGCAGCGCATGTCGCCGAGGGCGTTCGAGACGCGGCCGCGGCTGGATGGGACAAGACCAAGCAGGGCGCCGGCGCCGTCGGTGCGTCACACACATTTCTTGTATAGTTTTCGCCATAGAAGTAATGTGTTCAAGATAATGATCGTCCAGTGAATGTTGCGATTCTCACTCAAATCTTTGCACAGCATGTTGATAACGTGAAACTTCGGCCGACCTACAGTGCATTAAATAATTACCGAAAAATGATGACGATGAGTAGCGCTGAAAATTTCAAACGTTATCATTGGTAATATTTAATTCAATAGGCATTATTAATTTTTTATTTTGCTTTCATAATTTTCGTCGTATTTTTAGCTATCGATTAAGTACCTGAATGCCCAGGTTACTTACTTCTAACATAATTTTATGTTGTTTACCGGGCATACGGTAGGATTTGAATGCGATTGTCAGCTGCAACTGTTTATAACTCGAAAGTACATGCTGTATTCGCTTTGTAACAGTGATTATGAGGTCTGGAGAATAATGGCAACAGTCCACATGTCCATTGATAACGCGGCGTCGGCGCTGCGTCAACATTGAACCAGAAATACCCCAAAATTTCCTGAAATCTTAGCAGTTGTCGTGCTCAGGTTCTCTTTTTCGCTTTATTTACATCACAGGTTAATGTGCCGCAGTAAAAACCAATTACGAAAACTTATAACACAACATTCCAACTTTGGAATTACTCCTTACGTTGAGCAATGCCGATAAAGCAAACAACTAGCAGTTGCGAGGCACAATTGCAGTAGAACAAATGCTAATGTCACTGTTACAAGTGCTTGTGAAGTATCAAAATGTGTTCTTAGTTCAAATAAACGGCCGAAAGCCTTGTTCTTGCAGCTAAAACTAGCAAAACATTGCTTAATAATTGATCAGCAACGTTGTATGTAAGTGCATAGACTCTATCATGTAAGTGCATTGTTTATACCTGAGGTTCAAGTTGTTTGCTAATTGTAAGTGATTTGTTCTTTCTCTTGTTAGATCTTGTTGTTGTTGTTGACTCGTCATCCAATCCGTCACTTTCCAGATCCATCCAGAAGGGGTGGTGCGTGGGAAAAAAAGGCGTGTCGCCTCCTTTTTTCTCATCTCTTTTTGTCTTCATGTCTGCGCTCTCTCTGCCCCTCATGTTCTCTCTTCGTCTCTCTGTCTTGTTTACCTCTCTCTCTCTCTCACCTGGGTCATGCATCTGAAACTTTCAGGCGCAACCAAACAAAATTACTAACAACAAGACAAACGAAACTGTAAAAGAATCTGAGCAAACGAGTAACAGAAAACTGTCAAACAATAGTATGATTAGTCTATTATCATTGTGTCTTATGTATCAAACACATCGTTCTTGTTTCAATGTTACTATGCTGTTGCACATCGTTGTACCTGCTTAGGGTCACGCAAGTTAAAACGAAATGTTTTAGAATAGTTTAATGAAACGAGAACGGCAAAAGACTGTCACCCATTGTACTGTTGACACAATTGCAACACTTTGCAGTTAATACAAGACTCTTATGGCAATATATCGAAAGAACACACTGTTGTAATAACATTGTAATCAAATATCATCGCCGCATTATTACGAATGTTGCATTTGCAGAATCTGTGATGCAAAAATAAGGACAAAAATGCACCTCAAACAGGACTGCGTAGATTTCAAGGTCCAATGTTGACGCGGCGCCGACGCTGCGTCAACAGTGGACGTGTCAACTCTTGCCATTATTCTCCAGATCTCATAATCACTGTTACAAAGCGAATACAGCATGTACTTTCGAGTTATAAACAGTTGCAGCTGACAATCGCATTCAAATCCTACCGTATGCCCGGTAAACAACATAAAATTATGTTAGAAGTAAGTAACCTGGGCATTCAGGTACTTAATCGATAGCTAAAAATACGACGAAAATTATGAAAACAAAATAAAAAATTAATAATGCCAATTAAATTAAAAATAGTCAATGATAACGTTTGAAATTTTCAGCGCTACTCATCGTCATCATTTTTCGGTAATTATTTAATGCACTGTACAGTATCTGATTTGTTTAGGAAAATCTACAGTTGGATCAGTGACGTAACTAATATTCAGGTGACAAAGCATCCGAACTGGCGTCCGGTGCCAAGGAGCGCGCGGATGCCGGATGGGAAAAAACCAAGGATACGGTGGGATCGGTCATCGGGTCCACCAAGGAGAAGGCGGAAGATGTGAAGGAAGGAGCGAAAGAGCGAGCCGACCAAGGCATGGACAAGGCCAGAAGTGGCATGGAACAGGCTGGTAAGGAGGAAATATACCAAATTTATAAATCTACAAAATTACTCCAAGAACGTTTTAGAAATACACAAGCATACATCGAAAACAGCGTTACTCCGTTTATGAGCCTAACAATAAGTTTCCAGTGGGTACCTCGTTTCTGGCGTCTTACACTACAGTATTACACTATTGTTGATATACAGAAACGCGACACGTCGATGTATGAACACAGTTCACTCGTCATGAAAATATATGAAAAAAGAACGTGTAAGGATTGTATCGTTGTTAACCGTTGGTTTCTGCAGGTGACAAGGCGCACGACCTGAAGGAGGGCATGCAGGAGAAGGTGCGAGAGGTGCGCGAACAGGGACAGGATGTCGTCGGCGGAGATGCACAGGAAGCGAAGGAGAACATCCGACACCGGATGGATGAAATGAATGAGAAGACAGGAGAGGCCGGTGAGTAGAGAAGGTGTCGTCCTACTCAGAAAGAAATAAGCCTTAAATTTTGAGCGTTTACACACTCTTTAGTGCTTGAGTCTTTATAACGCTCATTTTTTCAGTACGATTAACGCAACTTAACGCTGAAAAATGAGTATTTTAAACACTCGAGCACTATTCAGGCTCATTTGAGGCTTGTTTTTTTTTTCTGGGTAGGGGCAGAAGAGTAGTCAAAAGTGGTGGGGGTTCCTATGACCAATCTTTATTCTATTGGCTCTGGTTTAAAAAAAAGTTTATTTATCAAATGTTGACCGAAACTTCGTTATTTTGGGTGATAATTTATCATTCAGATAGTTTTAGCGATATTTAAAAAAAAGAGACTAAAATGCATGTAGGGCGTGATCGAATACTCTCCTATGGCTATTACACACAACACGAAATTCACACAACACGAAATTCGTCCACCTGCTGGGTACGTGCGTCCCATATGTAAGCATGCTGTTCCGGTTCTTTACTGACAAGAAGTTGCTAGACAGTATTAATTAAAATAAAAACGCGGTGACCCTCTACTGTCAGACGCCAAAAAATGGGTACCTATTAAAATGTGAAGCGTAACCCAAATCAGGGTCCTTTCCGTTTAAGTGATCCAAAAACGCCGTTATTCATAACGTTATAGTCAATGTATGGCTCCATTTGCTGGTTGCAGTGATCATTTCTTCAACTATTGGTTGTTCAGGTGACACATTGCGCGATTATGCGGGTGGCGCAAAAGACTCTGCCCAGAGTGCTTGGGAGCAGACGAAGGAAGGAGCCGAGAGTATGGCCGACAAGGCAAGGAACACTGCCAGCCAAGGATATGAGAAGACCAAGGAGGGACTTAATGCTGCCGGTGAGTGCCTTCTAGATTAGGTTTTTCTTATCGTCAAGGTTACTGGGTACAGGGTAGTAATAGTTATATAGCCTATACGTTTTACGAGATAGTATCGATGTGTTGCCGGGATCCCTAAACCTTAAGAAGGGACACTACCGTATACCTAACGGGTGTGAGCCCGACGTCTTAATTAGCCATGGAGTCGCCATTTTTAAAACTGTGCTGATTTAGGCGAGAAAGTGGGCAACCTAGCGGGCGGTGCTAAGGACAAAGCATCGGATGCTTACCAAGGGACGAAGGACTACATCGGAGATGCCGTTGATAAGACCAAGGAAAAGTCAGGAGATGCATGGGAACGAACAAAAGAAGGAGCCGAAAGTATGGCTGAGAAGGCGAGAAACACTGCCAGCCAGGGATATGAGAAGACCAAGGAGGGACTGAATGCTGCCGGTGAGTAGCCACTACAGTATACCTAGCGAGTGTATGTCTAACGTCGTTCTAGATTTCATTGGCATATTGTTGAGCCAGGGAAATTCTTGCCGGTCTAAAATTTGCATATTCTTTTAGTCTGGTGAGAGAAGCTTTTGAATTCGCCTGCAAATGAGGTATTGTAGATCGGTGTAAGCGACCTGCTGTATTGAGGAAGTGTTAACAACATGGTGGTCATTTAGGCGAGAAAGTAAGCGACTTGGCGGGTGGTGCGAAGGAGAAAGCAACGGATGCTTACCAAGGGACGAAGGACTACATTGGAGATGCCGTTGATAAGACCAGGGAAAAGAGGGGAGAAGCCGGTGAGTAGTTGTGGATTCAAGAAAACGAGGCCTTTCAATCCTAATACATATTTGTCTTTATCATAGTAGTGACCATGCCGATCCTGCCGATTTCTTCAATCCTAAAACTTTTTGCTACCGTTTTCGTTTGTTTTTGCTTTTGTATATATATAGAAAGAACACTCGCGTTTTGCTCAAACGAAAATCACTTTGTCAGTGAAAGCTCTAATGCTCCTTCTTGCATTGCGCACCACCCCGCATATTGTAATGCCTGTATAAACACCTTTTTACTGGTAGCATATTGTTGCAACCGTTTTCAACTGTTTTTTTTTGTTCAGGTGACACTTTGCACGATTATGCGGGAGGTGCAAAAGAATCTGCCCAGAATGCGTGGGAGCATACGAAGGATGGAGCCGAAAGTATGGCCGACAAGGCAAGGAACACTGCCAGCCAAGGATATGAAAAGACCAAGGAGAGACTGAATGCTGCCGGTGAGTACTAGACTATGCCAATCGACCATTGAAACGACACTTGCTAGTAGAACGGAGAGTATCAAAAAAGTGGCTATTCCTATCAACTGAATCGGTGACAGAGTCGATAGAGCTAAATTACTATACTTTTCAATTCAATAGTCGAAAGAAGTATCTATTACCGGAAAACGTCGTATTACCAACTCTAGTGAGTACCATTACAGTATACCTAACGAAGTAAAGCCGATGTGTTCCTTCGTAGATTTGATCGAATAGGTCTTGACAACAGTGCTGATTTAGGCGAGAAAGTAAGCGACTTGGCGGGTGGAGCGAAGGACAGGACATCGGATGCCTACCAAAAGACGAAGGACACCATCGGCGATGCCGTCGATAAGACAAGGGAGAAGATGGGAGAAGCCGGTGAGTTGCTGCTGAGATTTCTTTTAGACGATGTTACTGTAGTATGAAATACTTATTGTTAGCACTGAAGAAAATGAGCGTTTCAAACACTCCAGCGTTATTGAGGGTTATGTGAGGCTTTTTTGTCTGACAATGAGTACACAGTTTTAGAAAAAATTATTGTTCTTATTTTTAAAAAAAAATGTGAACACGACGTTGCTTAAGGCGAGCGAGCAAGCGACTTGTCAGGCGGTGCGAAGGAGAAGACTTCGGATGCCTATCAGAGGACGCAGGACGCCATCGGTGATGCCGTCGATAAGACCAAAGA
>JACMIJ010002023.1:0-10479 GCA_014805365.1 Koerneria luziae | reverse complement strand
TTCACCATTCGTGCGCCAGTGTTGACGTATTTTTGGATGCGGCTTTCTGCATTTTGGGGGTAATTTAAGGTGCGTGAGGATGCTTTATGCAGCTAGTACCTGATTTGCTTGCGAACAATCCACAATGTCGCGATTCGGCTCTTTCTCGGCTTCTAGCGCGTCCTCACTCGTTCCGGTTACTTCTTTGTCCCGGTCATCGCTCATTTACTAAAAGGGAGAAACATTTATAATACATAAAGTCATGTAATACGTATAAAAACTTTATAAAATTAAATTTCAAAGAGCTTGGCAAATTGCCAACTGTCTATGCAAAAGTCCAAAGCATCAAGTTACCGTAATGCACACGCGCGCACCACAATTTGGCTACAGAATGTCAAGCCGTCTCGAGGTCTCGAAAGCTACATTAGAGTTAAAATGTGTTATGTGAGACAATAAATAGTGTACGAATGGCATACAATTGTTGAACTTGGTAGATTTTCTGTGAAATGCTAAATTTGTAAATAAAAATGTTCTTACAATTAGGGTGTTACTGTAAGCAATGAAAATTTTGCAACGAGTACATAGCATGCACTCTTTTACCAATAAAGTGTTTGTCTTGTGCTAAAATTCAGCTTCATTTGGACGGAAAAAAGTCTGGGGAAATGAGACGTCCCTTGTGTTTTGAATGTGTGTGCGCACTGTGGTTTGAGCAGTCGGCCTGGTTCTTGATGTCTGACTCTTTAACGCAATGAAGAACATGTGTGGCATTGCATGCGAGCACTGTGACTGATTCAGAATTCTGGATTTGGTTAACATGGATGCCACTTCATAATGAACACATTCACATTGATCGTAAACATAATCGAGATGTTTTTCCGTTCCGAGGTAGGAATGAGTAAACTCAAGTAAAAATTCAACTCAAGAGAAGAAAGTAGACTCAAAGAACAGATCTAATTAGATCAGCATTACTCATTGTACTTATATTTGTTATCTTTTTGACGAGTACATAATAGTCCATTCTGCATAAAACTCAACACTAACAATAAGACTGCGTGCGCTACGACGTTTGAGTACACGACATCCCAGAACCCGACGTTCTATAAATGTCGTGTACTCAAACGTCGTAGCGCCAGACCGCGTAACCTCTCAATGATGTTCACTTTCATGCTAAAGAAGAACACCTTCAATATCTTCTTTGGGGGTGGTATTACATAACCTCTCAAGATTACCTAATTATAAGCGTATTCATGGAGCCGTTCTATATCTTCAGTCTATATCGTCCACTTATAGATATAGATTAATACGACATGTCGAAGTATGTGTTGTTGGAGAGGATGAGAGGTTGATAGTATAAGAGGGAGGGGAAGTGTATAAAAGGATAACTTATTGGTATATGTCAATACCACGCTGGATCATAGGCAGACTGAGCCATTTTTCGATAGTATTTATAACGTATGCTGTTGATTGGGTGATAATTGTGAGGCTCCTCCTTCACAGCCTCAGTGTGTGTGTGTGTCTGTGTGTCATATCTTGCCCGAGGGGGTGAATGTTATTCCCTCCGGCCGGCCACCTTCTCCATGTCATTTCCGTCTTTTCCTGCCGTCTTCATTTCCATACGGTCCGACGACGACAACAACACTCGTCGGGCGGCCCCGTAAACCGGCGGTTTATTGCCCGGCGACCCGTAAGCCACCGGTCTACAGGCAACTATCGGACTGCCCGGAGTGTGAATTACTGGAATTCAAAGTACTTTCATGTTACCACAGCGTTTTTGCAGCGGTTTTTGTAGCCGCCGATTCAAAATTTACATTTCTCTTTGTTCTGCTTTCAAATTCCTTTGTCGAAAACATAACAAGAAGTTTTATTTGCAAATGAAATATATTTTGCCCTGTGTCTTGAAACGTTGTGTTGTCTTGTTCTGTCTTTCTCGAGTACGGTGTGCTCTCGTATGTGTGCTGTACCTCATTGGCATGTGATTAAAGTTGCTCCTACAAGGAAATGCGTAAACTTGTATTATACGGCACTTCGCAATCGAGAGATCGACAGAATGCTTAGCAAATGAGTTTTGTAGGTTAGATTGTTGCATAAACGTTACGCGTTCTCGATGCGTGGGGCCTATAGTGAAACGTTTCACCACTGTGTCATATAACGGCAGGAAACCGTGAATACAAATATCATTCATACTGATTATTTACCGGAACAAAAGAACAGCTCCCTTTTATTGTGAAATCTCACTCTATCTTCTACTATGTGATTCGCTTTATCACGGTGTGTCGCAGTATGACAACAAAAGACTTCGGTCTCAGGAACAAAGGAATATGCACATTTTAGACCGGCGAAAGTTCCACTGGTCTTCTCAACATCTTAGCCCCTTTTTCTTATACCGGCCCACTTCTCCTTGCAAAAACCCTACCACCTACAATGTTTACAACCCATTACTTTTGCATCTCTTGTGTCATATAACGGGTTTGAAAAACATATTATTATTACATTTTAACGTGATATATTGTTCATCCAACTTATCTTGCGAGCAAAACATGTTCCCGCTGAGATGCTAACAATAAGAGCCGAGATTTGTAAGAGAGGCCGTGACATCTGGCTTTACTTAAGGGGGAAGACGTTATCTTGTTCCGGCCATGCTACATACACACATTGTCTGGCAACAACATGCGTACTCTTAATATTCTAAAAACATTATCAAGGACGAAACTCATTTCAATGTTAGGATTTCAAAATGTCATGTTATCGTAACATCCGAGAAACACAAAACTTGCTGCCGGTTCTATTCGATATTATTTTGTCTGTGCAGTAATAAGAGACGTTTTCTCTTGCACTGTAATTGACTCAAACATTTGAATAATAACGTGTTTTCTGAGTTTCAAGCTATGAAAAATTCAATTTTTGTTATCTATGTTGTCTCTTGGATGAACTGTACGTAAGTGCATGCATCGTGCTACGGTTAGCTAACATTTGCCTTTTTAGAATGTTGCATTTATCTTTCAGGCTGTATTTACAACTGTTACTTTGTCAAGATAGATAATCACTATCGCTTCTGTAATTCATTTACTTACAGTTAGTAGTCAACAATGACGTTCTTGCAAATGTTAGGTGACATTCATGTTGCATTCGAAGCAGCTTGTTCTATGCACCTATAATATTTTCAGATCAATGGGGTCATAGTATTTCGCAAGTTTTAAATGTAATGTCAAATTTGTTTTATTAGGAAGAAACCGAACAATAAGATTTGAACATGTAACGGAGACGGATACTTCTACAGAACGGAGTCGGATATTCCAAGCGTATCAATGCCACCCGCGTAGGCTATGAGGCTTTGATTTGTCAGAACATCACTTGCTATTAGAATATCTGACTCCGTTCTGTACAAATATTCGACTGTCACTCACTATTCATTCAATTTTGTGATCGTATTCAATATTTTCACAATTCATAGCAGGTTTATAAGCTTATCAAACGGCGTGAAGTTACGAAAGATTTTAATACTTTAGCAAAACTTGTATAATTGGAAATAACCCTAACAATAAGATGCAATTACACAGTCACAGTCGGATATTTGTACAGAACGGAATCAGGTATGCTAATAGTAACAGAACCTTAAATACCAATAAGATCACTTTTCTGTCTCGTTCACACTTTCTGCCCAATCTAAAATAAACTCTGAACTCTGCCGTGGTCCTTTATTTGCCCCCATTCTAACCCTATTTGCATTCCCAGTGCTTGAACGAAGTCACTCTACCTCGTCGATAGCTTATCACTCACTTTTCACCTGTCTGTACCACAGAATGACTACAGTATTCCGACTGTCACGGTATTAAACTCTTCTGTTTCCATTGAACTGTGCAGTGACCTCATACACTGGTTTACTGTAAAAGGTTACTGAAAATCTCATTGGAAACATAGGAATTTACTACTATGGCTGTTTTCTTTGGCTTCAGCAACGACTGATGTGAAGATAGCTCCATGGTTAGAATCAGTATCCTGAAGTATGCATGTACACATCAAGTGTGACATTTTATTATTGTTCAAGAAGCATGTACTGTACCGCATTACGATAAGTGCTGAAGCAGTACGGACCGAAACCTCATGCACTCACAAAACCGTACCTATTCTTACCATTGCCTTTCTCGATATATTACTTTCAGGCACTATAACAATAAGATCGTCTTTTTCACAGCATTGTTCTTTCTTGATTACATTAACATTATTTCTGATTTGTTTCTCATTACTTGCTACAGTTACAAGAATATCACAGTATTGCAGTTCAACAACAATAGCATTCGCATAGCAGCTCACTGAACATGCCTGCCAAGTATAACAATGTGTTCTTCTCTCCTCAACGCGATGAGTTCGTGGAACCAGTTGGTGGCCAGTTTCCCATTAGTCTTCTTCTCACAATGAAGATGTTGCTGCTGTTGCTTCGATCTAAAAAGAGTAGCAAAAAAAGAGTAAAAGTAAATGAGTTCGTTGCTAGAATAGAGCCGAAAACGTTCGTCGTAATAAAAATTCTGACTCCGTTTTGTACAAATGTCCGACTGCATGAAACAACGGTTTCTGACCTCCTTTAAGAAAAAAGAGAGCATAAAAAGGAAAATTAAGACCTTTTATCATCGTATGCAAATTAGGTACTGTAAGCCGGCGGAAGCAGCATACTGTGCCAGATTCACCAAACGCTTTTTATTATTCGCTAATCATGAAGTTAGACGATTGTGTAAAGGAGTGGCGAGTATGTATAGATAGATATTAGAAAAGTGATCTACACAAGACAAACCGGCAATGAGCAATATTTGAAAGAAAATAACAAAAAAACTAACAAAGTGCACTTCAAAGTGGTGAAAATTTATGACTAACCAAATGATGAGCCAGCGTTGGCCAATCGTTCAACATCACCGGCTCTGATTTGTTGTTTTTCCTAGTGGAAAAAATCGCTATATAGCTTCTCGTGTATCTTCTTGTAGCAATCCCCGCTTCAGGGTTGGGTTAGTCGGTCTGATGATAGAGGCCGAAACCGGCTAACTCTGTCACCTAACAAACGGTAGCCTTTTTAGTTTTATACTTCCCCCACTTCCCCCCTCATAATACATTGTATTTAATAATACATTGTATTATTTGTTTTCACATCCACTCGACACCGTCTGTCCTATCTGCCGCACTCCCATATTCAGTAAACTTTTCACTGACCTTTTACCCGATGTCACTGTAAAAGGCCACTTTCTATTCTACACACTGTGCGCTTACACTTATCATACATAACCATTCTAAAATTCGCATATTCCTTTGTGTTTCCTTCAAATTCATGTTCGTCTATGTGCAAATGAGGTGCATTAAACCAACAATCATAAAATCTTACAATTAGTGCGACTGAATGCGTGCTCCATATGAAGCTGCCCATCCGTATTCTTACAATTAGTTTTTTTCTAGTTTTTGTTGTCTTCAATGACAAGTGACAGTTCGTCAAATGCAACTTTTTTTTCATTTCAATCTTTTGCCCAATTCTTCTTGCCATAAAGATCCCGTCCAGGACATTACCATTTTACTCAGTTGAAGAAAAATAGAGAATTAGGTTTCAAAAACATCATTGGTGCCACTGAGGTGAGATCTTGTTTATGTATATATAATATTTCTCCGTGCGCCGTTTTTCTACATACATATCTTCTGTACCCATTTGTATGATTATCTCTACCATATGACTCAGCCCTATTTATTCATGTTTCACAGCCAGCATAAAACTAAACGGTCATAACAACAAAGTGTCTTCGCTGGTTCAAGAAAGCCTTGTCCACAGCAACATGACAGATGCATCAAATGCCGTCACACATGAACATAATTCCATCCGTCAACTCTCTTCCTCTGTCAGTTCGCCTTAACAGGCTATAAAACTTTTATCTTCGTCTTGTCCGGTATATCAGCGGCTGATTGCAGTTTTTGGACACTCGTGTAGTTCCTCTTTACCTTTACCTGCATCGAATAAACTATGCAGGTATGTGTCTATATGCTGCATGTTCTGCGTTTCTTATGAGACATGTATTCGGTATTTTTCTCTTTCAATACTTTTTATTGAGCAATTCACTCTCACAATCAGTCTCTTCAATAAACTTTTTTTGAATGTAAGCTTATATACTTTATGCAATACATTATCTGGTAAAGTGTTACACAATTTTTACTATACGCGAGTAACATGTTTATTTTGTAGCAACTGATTACTTAACTATATAAGTGTAAACTATGACGATAAGTGTTTTCTGCGCTGTATCTGCTACCCGTAAACATGCTCATTTCGATATAAGGAAGCGTTCCTACAACTTCATTTCGTTGTCGCACCGACGCCCTCTTGGAATTCCCGATGTCTTCTCACTTTCCTTTCTATTATTCTCTCCATCGGTCTAATTGGAAGTAGCCCTTCTTCGGCAACAACTCATGCGTTTCACAATTCGACCCTTCGGCCTTCCGTCCTTTTCTTCTACTGTTTTTGCATGAATCATCAGGCTTCTATCACGGCCTACTATTAGCATACTTGACTCCGTTCTGTACAAATATCCGACTGTTGCTGCATCCTGATATCTTATTGTTAAGTTTCTTGGCAAATACACAAATTTGCTAAAACATTCAACAGTTGTGGCAAACGTATACCGTTTTCCAAGTTTTGAACCTGTCATTCACTGTGAATACTTTGAATATGCTTTCAAAATGGGATATATAATGACAGTCTGGTATTTGAACGGAACGGAGTCAAGTATTCCAATAGTAGGCTGCAGCCTATTATTTTCGCTGGTATATATCGTGCGATTTGCACATGCTAACATAGCTCTTACTGTCGTTAGCAAAGGGATAGGACAATTTGAGACATTCACAAATTGCACTTTCTCATCATCTTACGTCTGTGCTGTGTTATTGTATAATAGGTGATTCTCACCATTTACTTCTGGCAATTAATATTCAAACTGTTACCAATCACAATTATCTCAACATATTGTGAAATGTTTCCATTGAAATTCGGACCTCCTGAAGTCCAGTACTACATTCTCAACATCCTGTACCTTAGTCACAAGTTAGGAATATGTCTGACTATTAGAATTGCCAAATCCGCTATGCACTAACATCCTATTGTCGCTATTCCAAACCTTATTGTTAGGTTACTTGCTCGCTACAAACTTGCTCATGTACAGTCCGTTTTCCTCGTCTTCTCGATCTTTGGCATCATTCGGTTCATATTCCACGTATACGCGTATATCTTGCTTCCATCCACCTTGTCGTATTCGTCCGCGACGCGTCCGCAACGCGTCTTAACCGTATTTATCCTGGCCACTACAGTAATCGGCGTTGGCAGCGATGGACGGACTGGACGCCGGTCCGATCCACGTGATCGGCGACGATTATGCGGAATCGACGAGCATCGCGACAACCGCCGTCGCCGAAGCCGTCAGCCTGATCTCGTGCAATCTGTGCCGAGGACCGACCGAAACCAAGTATATGGTATGCACCGTACGCCATATACACGCATTCACCATATACACACATACACCATATATTCACCACCACTACTCAGCCGCCGTAGTAATACCACAGCATTTTTGAAGTGAAATGAGAAAATATCGGTACTATGAACCACTATATTGGTTCAATTCTTCAAAAGTTGCACATTTTTTTGTCTACTAACAATAAGATATAGATGTGATGAGAAGAGGGATGGTCCAAGGAAATGATATCCTTTCGGAGTAGGTTAGAAGGAACACTATTTACCGTTCACATGAGGAATGGCGCTATAACTACGGTGGCAGAAAAAAATGATTTATGTTTTGCATGGAAACAACATGCTGTGGTACTTCTGCCTGTGTCAGATTTGCACATTCCTTTGACAGTGGCCTTTGTTGTCATATGCAAATTAGCTACTGTAGACCGTTGGGAGTAAGATCTTGTGGTATGGACAAATGGTTCTCTGAGTAACGTTCAATGCTTTATGTTTTTTAGCCTTGACCTGGGTGTGATTGACACTTCCGTGTTTTATCTTTTCCTTATGGTATTTTTGTCACATAAGAACCACCTCCTTATCTTTATGTGGCTTAAAAGGTTAAAAAATGGGCATATCCATTAAAAAAAATAACACATGACTATGAAGCATTTGTTCATGTACTATGCGTTTAAAGAAATAGGTGCCTTTACTCCAAGAAAAATAACCTTAAAAGTGCTTAATTGTCTTAAACCCTCATTTTGCTTCATGTAAAATATGCCGACTATAAACTATTATATATACATTCAGTTCAAAAAATGAAGGTTTATGAAACTGTAGCACTAAACAGTGAACAAAATGGGGATTTTTTTAGCTAAAAGTATAATGTATATAATAATCGAAGTATAATAATTGATGTGAGGTCTTTTGTTTCGAGTGAGAACGTTCCAGTTCGGTAAAATGCACTTCTTATGCGTCAATCAACTTCATAGCCGACACGAAACGTTTACTGGTTTCTTTCAGACCTACAATCTACTGGTAAGCGGCGTATTCCTGGCGGTGGTCGGAGTGATCGGTCTTATCGGCAATGCGCTCGTCGTTCGAGTTTATCTTTCCAAGCAAGTTTTTTTTAATGTGCTGTCAAAAAAAATCAAAATCAAATGTCAACTATGTATCAATAAAAAACTGTCAAAATTTCAACCACAGCGGTTCATGATAAGAAAACGAAGGGATTTGACGTGTTTGAGAAAGGGATTTGCAAATTTTTAGTTATTTTTTGTGCAGCTTCAAAGCGCTATGAAAGCAACTTTCTTACAATTAGTGCATTAGAGGCTAACAACAAGTATGTACGTTGATTGGTAGCTTCAGCTTTATCAGATAGATTGTTGTTTTGACAAAAGTGACGGACTCCAGGCTCGAAACCCCATTAAGCTTGCTTGCCTATTCTAGCGAACTTTACCATCTCATTCATATGCAAGTTTGCTGCTTATTAGTTAGTTTTACTTACTTTAGCTTATTTCCTATAAGTTAATTTGTTTAAATTTGATTCAAGCGGGGGACATTGTTCATCTTATTGTTAGGATTATCTTCTCAATGTGCTTTTGGTTCCATCTCACCTCCACTTGATCGAGATTAGTCGATGTGAAAACAATGAGTACAATGTATTTATTGTTAAAAGTAGTTCAAAGTGTATGACATGAAAAAGCTACTAGTGTAAAGCGAAAGAGTTAGCCGGTTTCGGCCTCTATCACCTGACCGACTAACCCAACCCTGAAGCGAGGCCATCATCAGAGATGACTCCAGGGCCGGAATGTTAATAAAGTTAAGGGTATTGTAGTACAAGGGTTAAAAAGGTTAGAAACATACGTGCACAGTGACTTATACAACTTGAAAACTAACAATAAGCATATAAATACACATATGAAGATAGTAAAACCTTTATTTTAAAGTAGTTATGTTGCGAATACAACAGTAAAATGATAAGGGGTGGGGATGCAAGCTGTTAATTAAAGTTGTTACAATTTTTAAAAAACCAACTTGAAAAGTTCCATGTCCTCCTGTTTCGAGTCTTATTGTTAGGGACTGTAGTAGTAGTAGTAGTGGTGGTGGTGGTGTTGAGGAGGTGGTGGTAGTGAATACTATGGCGTAGCAGAAAGGTTGACGTAGTGAAGTAGGTTCATACTTGCCCAAATACACATTATTCATGGCACACGGCGAGTGATCCCGGGGACGGTTGTAAATTATTCAGCCAAAGATGAGCTCACAACGACAAGCAACGCCAAGACAGCAAGCAGAAAAAATTCATTTATTTTGTATGAATATTTTAGGGGACATGACGGGAAAGATACCAAACAGGATAACCACAGTATGTGGTTTCCGGTCTACAGCACCTCACGTTTACTTTGACGGCACATTGTTGATTGTGCTACGATACTTGTTTTATTTAAATCTTTAAATCTTTATTCAAGTTCCAAGGCATTTGGTTACAAGGCAAATGCTCTTATAGGGACAAGGGGTTTGTGAGGGACAGGGGGTTTGTGATTTGTCTAGATACATAATTTAGATCACCCAAGACCCTTGAGAACAGCGTGCACTCTGCAGTAATGAAGATGCTTTTGGCTGCTATTGGAATGTGCCACCACTGTAGTGTCGCTACTTTGACTTACAATTAGGGCCTGCACAACTCTATCTTGGGACGGAAGCACAGCAGGAAAACGACGAGCCAAAGATCGGGCTCGCTGCGTGCTGACTCCAACCTCCTTTTCTAGTGTTAGTGCTTGGATGGAACCGATTAAGTATTCAGACGGGTTCGGTGAATGCTCAACTTAGAGAAAGTGTGTGAACAAAGTACAGTGTTATAAGAATCTGTGAGGACTACTGTATACAGCTTACAGTAGAATTGAATGTGTAATACATAAATATACATGAAAAAACTATTATAGATGGGAGACAAACATTATATTCCTCTGTATGCCGCAGTCGTTGTGTTTCACAGCTATTACTAACCCTACCGAAGTCTGCAAATGCAATCTCTTACC
>JACMIJ010002022.1:0-10481 GCA_014805365.1 Koerneria luziae | reverse complement strand
GAATGATTAATGACTTTGCGGTAAACTTACCTGGCAATTAAGGTAATTGTTTTGGTAATTAAAATGATTGATTAGGTAATTAAGATGATTGATTACGTAATTAAGATGATTAATGAGGTGATTATCACCTCATTATGTCATTAAGATGATTAATGACCCTTTGATCTTTGTCGGCAAAGCGTCAGCTGTTTTATGGCGCAACCGGGACGTATACTACTCTCATGTAACCTACCAATTGAGGGTTTGTTCGCATTTGAAGCGCACGATGCAAAATACCTGTAGAAGAGAAACAACCAGTGCCACCTGGAAATGAATACATATTTCACTCTTTTAACATTCCATTTTAATGTTTTGGGAAGAAACGACGGTTTCCGGAATACTTTATAACGATTTATCGGTTAGTTACAGACAAAGAATATTATTTATGACTACATCATGTATTCATAACCTACTGGCATCCTGGAGGTAGACGGGAAACGGTTGGAAACAAAAGTTTATGAAAACATCGCATAACGTTCCTGTAACCTGAATGTTACCAACATAAGGCGTACATATGCTGTACAATCTGAAAAAACTCTTGCAGTTTTCAACTGCTTCGTCACTTATTCAAACCACAACTTTGCTTGTGTACATATATGAATCGCCACACATTTATGTAGATGAAATAAATCATGATAGATAAAATAGTGCTATCGTAATGCTCTTATCGTAAACACCTTGTCAAGGACTTCTCAGTTCATTGTGATTTAAAAAAAGATACGATATGCAACTGGCGGGACGTATGTGGGCATGCTAGGAAATTGTTGAAAAAATACACATAAAGTAAAACCCATTTATAAATTATGAAATAATAAAGAATTATGTAATCCGTTTATAAAATCGTAAGGAAAAGCGTGCGTACCACAACAGCGATCAGAAACGCCGAGTACTCGCGATTCGCTGAGTATCGCCGTACGTGAATCGCAACAATCGTGAACACGTTGAATGCCAGCGAGAACGTGCCGACAACAATGTGCACGTTGAAGAACGCGTCCAGCACGGATTGTTCCATTCAAAGAATCTGATCAGAATGTGTTACGATGACAGATTGCCTTACATTTTGGGTCGTAGCGCCGGCGCCGAGCCAGATAAGCTACTTTGAAAACGGAATACCCCATAGCTTTTCATCCTTCACGATCCTACCACAGCCGTCTGCCCCAATCTCGCGGGGTGGTCAAACACTTCCCTTGTTAGATATTACAATGTTTGTGAAGCACACAACTTCCTATCTTGTTCATAATATACTACAGTATGTGCGCTCTGTAAATCGAAATTCACTCTTATTGTTAGGAATAATATCTAGTGACTGGGGCACGCGTACAGTGAAGCCTTAAATGTATTTATGTTATGCGTTTATGTAAGTATAAAAACGCAATGAGAATAGTCAATAATACACATGTTAACAAAGAAATGAGCACGATGACAGCTGTAGTAGCTAAACATTATACAACTTGTGCTGATAATCTGACAAAACACATTGCAGAAAAAACTCGGAACAGGTGAAACTGGACACATAGATGGTCGTTGTTCCCACATGTCGCACAAATATCACAACATGATGTTGTAGAGGAGGACTTGTTGTTAGGCATACTTGTAAAGTACTTGCACACTGTAAAAACAGAAAAAAACCATTAAGTCATCATTTACAATTTACAATTAGCACAGAATGAATATTTCTTTCTGTGCCTTGAACTCCTTGCATGGACCGAAAAGAGTGCGAGAAGCTGTTTGTTGATTGAATTCATCACTTTTCTTGCTAATTGTAAGATATGTGTTGCACAAGATCGCATTCAGGTTCTTCGTCCCATGCTTTCGTCGTGCTCAATCTCTATCTTTCTTTATTTCGTCCAATCCTCGGGAATCGAGGCGCCCATTGGACGCCGGCGCGCCGTGTCCGCCCAGTCGGCCACCCCGATTCACATTCCCTCATTTGTTCATAATACGAACTTTGTAAGTACATACACAGGGTAACTATGGTCATTCAACTTCCATAACTTCAATAACTTTTCCTGTTGATAAAAGCTGTTGATGCATTGATTGCCGATACAAGATTTGCATATTCCTTTGTTCATTGGTTATATTTTCTTGTGTTTATATGCAAATTAGGCGCATTACACCAGCGACCGTGGTGTTTCATCCTTCAACTTGCCTCAACTTTACGTGTCACAGATGGACATATTATACAACTCGGCATCTAACACATAAGAGTCGAATAGCTTTTTCTTACGAACACATATCGTCCATCACGAGTAATGCCTCGCAGATTTTTGATGTGAATAGCAGTGTCCAGTACGAAATGTACATGTAAGTTCTGCTAAGATTTGCCTAACAATAAGAAAAATGTAAGAGCTTCAGCGTACAGGCACTAACAGTTGCCTACTATAATATTATAACAATAGTTTTCAGCATATTCATATGTTTGTGCATACTTTCTACAGCCGGTTGGTAAAACCATTAATTTCTGGTGATTTCCCCAGAACCCCTGCTACAGTATCCAGTGATCAGCTTACTGGTATTACACAGAAATAATTCCTTCCATTTCATGAGCTAACGAAATCACTTCATATTCTATCTTTGTCACTTCACGGAGTTCGATCTAGCTTTAAGCTGGGCATTCGGAACTCACATGCCCTACGGCACCCTCGTGACTGCCCCGTAGGTTATGCTTAGGCTTTGATTCCACAGAGAACTTCTCCTTTTACTTCCCGGAGTAAAGGTTACGGATTGGAGGTGGATTACCTACCCGTGGCAGTGGTGTGAATCACATTCGTAAAGTGGGGAAGCCCGTTCGTACTTCTTTTTTTTCTACTCGCTTTCCTAGTAATGTAGTTCGGGAACCAACCGAACATCTTATTATACTTTCTCAACCTTATCCATATCACCTATTATCCGCGCCACAAATCATTCACTAATCATATGCCTCCCTAACATTCTGAACACATGTTACTACTACTGGTATTATATTAACATGTTAGCCGTAAACGTACAATTACGTGAGAATTCGCGGACTGGATCATTGTAATGTGGAATTTACCCTAATTAGAACAAAACGTTACGCCCCTACAGAAGATGTAAAAGTGCTGCGGAGATAACGAAAGTTGAGCCGTTTATTGAACTGTCAACCCGTTTTCTGTACTGTAACGCTTTTTTGCGTTTTGTTGGTACATTCAGAATAAAGGGTATTCAGCACAGCACTCGGTGTATGCAAGACAATACTTATTGTTAGCACCGTTTTGTGCAATACTCGCTGTATATTTACTCTCGCAAACTTAGCTAGTGAATTTTCGCTTTCCATGATAACCTCACGAGCTTGCAAAACTTATTAAACGGCAGAAAAAAAAGCTGCGAAAGTAAGATATACGTTAGAAACATTTGTGTATTGTTAAAAAACAATAACAATAAGATGCGACAGTCTGACAGCATTGTCCCTTCGCCGATCTACTGTATTTGCATATGACAACAAAGCGTTTACCCGCATAAATAAAAAACATGCAAATTTGAAACCGTTTTTTCCTACTTTACTTTTTCAGCATGACGTGTATTTGTACATAACGGAGACTTATTCGAATCCTTATTCACATTGTCAAACGTTCTTTTAAATACGTAACGGGGTATTCAAACTGTAGGTTAGGAATGCGTGCCATGGCTTAAGCGCAAGTATTTCTTTCAAAGATTAATCGAATTGTTTCGATAGTTTCTGCGAAATAAGCCCGAAGTAATTTGTAGTCGCGTGCAAATGAGCTCGTTGGATATTACCTCAACTGCCACGAGCATATTCACTGAAGTAATGACTGTTTTGGAAATGCCGGATATAAATAACACGTATAGTCGCAGTGGAGGAGTAAATATAATGCCATGTTGTGCTAAGTGTTTGAACTGTGTATGTAATTTCTTCTACGAATAGCTCAGACATTCGCATTACTAACAATAAGTACGTATATTTTCTAACTTTAAGATATGTTCTATGTTCCAAGACATATGATTATTATTTCCATTATTTTAACTAATAACAACACTAATAAATGCGTGTGCCAACATACTTTCAATCTTATTTGTTCAATCCACAAAATGCCTGTCGTTTCACAACGTTTTTAAGCTATTCCTTGATCACCGGTTTGAAATTTTCATGTTTCTCTTGGTTCACTCTTCAAATTTCTCTATGGTTTTTATCTTTAATTATGCAAATAAGGTACATTAGACAGTTTATCGTGAAACTCGGTGTTTCTTCCACTATAATAATGTTGCAGATTCGCGAATGAATGATTCTCAACTCAATCACGCATTATCAAAAATCGAATATGACACTCCGGAGGACCAGAATGCATCCTACTTCACATTTGACGCGTTCTGGTAAGCTATGCTCTTCGTTGCCTTTTTTGTTGTCTTGTTGGTGCTGTTTGCAAGCCCATTCACAATAAACGCACTTACACAGATAAGAGAAGGTAACAAACACAACAAGAGATATTTTTTTTGTTCCGAAGTACGATCGCAAACTGTGAATCCTTTAACCACGTTCTGTTGATACAGTGCAACTTCCGCCAGTCTAACATTTGTCTATTCCTTTGCCATAGAAGGTGAAGCTTTTGTTACCGCATGCACATCAGACACTGTAACACCATGATTAGCGTCATATACAGTTGCCCTTCTTATACACGCAGTTATGTTAGTAAGAGAGTGTGATTTTGCAACTTTCTTGATTAAAGTATTGATTGATTGGCCCTTCTTCAGGAGCGAACCAATACGCTCGAATGACCGAATCGCGGTGGCCGTCGAGCTGCCGTTCTCCATCGCGCCCGTCATCCTCAATGTTCTGCTTTTCGTTGCCGTTCTTTCCAATAAAAAGTTGAGATCAAACCAATGGTGAGTACTACTAGCACGCTTTAGCTGTACATATAAGGAAACATCTTATCTTGAAATTCTTTGTGATAATATCTGGATTTCAGTGGCATATGTACAAGCAAAGCAAAAGCAATGTTTTTACGAGCGAAACATCTTAAGAACGTGAGAAATTTGTATGTGCACCCAACTCTTATTGTTATGGTTCTTCTCATTTGCACACATTTGCTGACGAACTCAATCTGTTTGCGGCTTCATCCCTTTCACAAGTTTATTCCCAATAACACTCAAGTGTTGTTGAACTTTGAGACTTTTCTTTGATTACGATCAAGTTTTTCTTTTGCTTTGAAAAGGACACTATTTTGTGATATCCGCTAAAGCAGGGCAATCTGTCCCCGGTGAAGAAGACGTTCCCGGAGTTCCCTTCTCCTTTGTCCACTGCTGATCCTAGGATTTATGACGGTGTGAGGTAGAAACGGGTGTTTTATGGATCCGCCATTTTTGTGTTCACAGAATGTGTTCATGTTCTCATTGCAGCTACTGGTTGATGTTGGCGCTTGCCTTTTGTGACATTATGCTGCCGCTGTATCAACTCTTCTACGAAATTCCCGAAATTATGTTTCACTTCCTCTACAATAAAGTGGACTCGTTCGAAAATTTGTATGCGGTGTTCTTCTACAATGTATTCTGGAATACAATTGACTGCTTAATCGCCGTCATTGCCGTTAACAGGTTTGACTTTTCTTGCTCATTGTAAGATAAAGGAAAGTAAACTTTTACAAAATATTATTTTTTTAAACATTGGGATAGAGATTGTTGTTGGTCTAGTTGTTAGGAGAAGTTGAAGAAACATAAGCAAGCCGAGCATTTTTCAAGCTCACGCTTCCGCCCTACCTTTCAACGAAAAAAGTACCTTATTAGTTCTATCCGTAGTGTCGGGGAACCTTGATTTTTGATGTAACACTACATTTTAGAGCTATTGTTACTGTTAATTTGCGGGTTTTAAAATGCATGTTCTTTTTTTGCTTTTCAAATTTCTTTGTGTTCGAATGCAAATGAGGTACATGACCGGTGGTCATGAAACGCTGTGATGAAAATTATCGGGTTCGAATTTCACAACCTGTTGCTTCCGCCGTTCTACAGTACCTCATGTGCATACGACTTCGCTCACGAGAACAAAGTGATATGCAAATGTTAGACCGGTCGAAGTTGCACTGTCGCAACATTGGTAGACCCCATTTGCGCCAACTGTTGTTATCTCCTCTAAAAACATATTTTTTTTTGTATTTGTTGCATTTTACCTTTCAGAGGCTATGGTCACCAAAAGTGCATCACAGCTTTGTGAATCCAAAATGGAGTTTACAGAGCGGTTGGCGCAAATGCAAAATGGTGCAAATGAGTTCACCCAGCAACATGATGTGATTTTTCAGGTGCATCAGTGTTGTGTTTTTCACATACTATGATCTGGTGTTTTCGAAGCGTAACACGGGTATTTGTATCGTTGCGTGCTATATACTTGGTGCATGTACGGTTATTCCGACGCTTCTTCCTTGCTGCCATCTCTTGTTTGCGCCGAAATACTACCTAATGTTCTTCTATCGACAGGATGCGCAAGTTTTTTAAAGCAATTTTATGCGAACATATAAAATCCTGATTTAGTTTTATACAATAAATACAGTGACAGTACATTCAAATCTTATTGTCAGTGTCCTTCCTCATTACACAAACGATAACAATAAGATACCAACAAGAGCGAAGAATTAACAGCAACTATCTATTTCTTTTTGTTTAGGTACTTTGACGTATACCAAGCATGCAACATTGCGCCACTCGTCATAATGGCCGTCTGCTATGCACTCATTATCGGGTTTTTGTTGTATCGAAAGATCAGAACACATCTGGAGCGAGGAAAAGCTGTAAGCTTCTGTACTATTAGCAACTACTTCTTCATCAAAATTTCACAATTCCTTCGGCATATTTCACAATTCTTTCGGCATAGTTTGTTGCCGTATGTAAATGAGGTACTGTAGACCGACGGAAGCAACAAACTGTGACATCTAATTGTAAGCAAAAAACCGTGGTAGAAGCCAATAGCGTACCCTCGCCTCCAGATTTCGATGCCCTGCACATAATCGTACACTTAGCACAATCTTCTTTTTTTGCAGCTGCGCAAGGGCATCGGTACAACAGAATTGCGACTCTTTATTCAGGTTAATTTTTTTTTCAGTTGTAAAGTTTCAAGCTATCAACGACCTTTTCTTATTCTGTTTCATTTTTGCACTAAAGCGTAAGCTGTGAACTTTGAAATTGTTTTACCAATACATAGTTTTTTTCACTCTTTCTAATGTATTGAATAGAAGAAGCGCATTTTAGAACCAAATCAGACAGTGTGTGTTGCAGTTCTTCTTCACCACGATGACGTACACATTGGCCGTCGCGCTGTCATCCGTCGTTTCCTATGGACTACCGTATTTCTTCGTCTTTAACATGTACAATGTTGCCAGTTTGGTCCGTTACATTTGCATACCTGAATCCGTCCTTTTCAAATATCCAACTTTCTGTATAATCAAATCTCTTATTGTTATGATTCTTTCCGATTAAGAAAATTTGTTAATGCATTCAAATTTTCTAACATTTCTTCGAACATAGTGTTGTCTTTACTCCAACTTTAAGTAACAGACCAGTAACTTCTGTGAGGGAGGCATTGCTTCCGCGAATTTCGGCCCTCTATTGTGTCGGCCACGCCTCTTGGGCTCAGCACGGGAGGTCAGTGCGGGTTAGATAGACGGGCTGGCTGGTCGCTTCCCTGGTGGTTGGCGTGCAGGTGCCCGCCACTATCAGGGCACACAATGGAGACACCCACAATTGCATTTCTTTTATTCAGCTCAATCCGACCTTCTACTTCATTTTCAATTCAAATCTACGAAAGTTGTGGAGAAGAGGCGTACCGCGGTCAGAACGAGCGACAGTCACCTTTACGGTTTCGGTCAGCAGCAAGAGGAGTTCTCCGAGGCTGACACAGTGAACGCAGTAGTTTGTAATAAGTGTAGCGTAACTACTGCGCAACGTTGCGTAACGCAACTCATTGCGTAACTGATTCTTATTCGTTTCTTTGTGTTTGCTCATAAATATTGATCAGCAACGAGCAGTATACCGGCTGTCTCCACAACACTAACAACAAGAAGCACTTATACTTTTTCTTGTCATGTTTTTCTTACATATCACTATTTAACACTCGTTTAAATTCTCGCTTTTACATTGCCGCGGAATTCTTTGATCACTACGCTTGCAAATTTGGGTAATTGGAAAGATACCTAACAATAAGATAAGCTTATGTACACTGCGACAGTCGGGTATTTGTAAGTAATACCTAGCACAACCCCGGACCGGCAGTGCTTCCTCCGTGGCGATCCTCGCTCCTCGAGTACCACCAGAACCTCGACTCCGCCCAACATACAGCTTAAGTAGCCTTACCTATGTATAGGGGCGGTCCTTAGTGTGGGTGGAATGCCTTCCATGGGACAAAGTATGCTATCCAGTGGCTAATGGATTATGACTAAAGGATGTCGTGCAACAGCAATTTTCACTCCATCGGACTAACGCTGTGAAGAAATTTGCAAATGCGTTAGCAAATGTGTTCAAATGTACGAAGAAATATTTTCTTTCCTACCGAACATCTTATTTTTTCTAGGTTACCGTGTCCATTATTATCAGCACCACATATCCGCCAATCATATGCCTCTCAAGTACCTGAACATATGTTATTACTATTTACATGCTGCCCTACAATATACAATTACGTACAAGTTGGATCAATGACATGTTGGACTTATTCCGATTACTTCCGTCACGCCCAATTGACGATGTAAAAGTAGTGCACAGATAAAGATGATTGAGCCATTTCTTGGCCTTTTTTTCTCTTTTGTAATGTAATTTTCTTTTTTTTGTAAAGAAGAAGCCTTATTTTCTGCCAGTTGGGACCTGCATGGCCCGCTCATAGCGTACGAATGATGCGTCCGGCTGCAGCAGCTGCAGTCACCCCTACATATACTGTTGCTGGCTTACTTGACTCCGTTCTGTACAAAATATCCGACTGTCTATTTATAATGGTAACTTATTGTTAGGTTTCTTTCCAATTACCTATATTTGTCAAAATATTCAAATATTTACAAACCTGTGTCATCCCACAAGTTTGTGAAACTGGGCAGAATCGTGAAAAACTTGAATACACTTACAAAGTTGAATATATAACAACAGTCGGATATTTGTACCGAACGGAGTTAGATATTCCAATAATACTCGTCACCATACGAATAAACTAGTCATACTCGTGTTCTTGTCCACATCTTGCTCTGCCATTACGATGTTGCAGCGTAGCGAATGAACGATTCGAGGCTGGATCGTGCATTAGCACAACTCGAATACGACACTCCGGAGGACCAGAATGCGTCCTATTTCACATTTGATGCTTTCTGGTAAGATATAGTCTGTTTCGTCGGGTACTTACTATTGGCTCACCTGACTCCGTTCTGTACAAATATCCGACTGTCACTGTGTGACCAAAACTTATTGTTAGGATTCTTTTCAATTACATAAATTTGCGAATGTATTGAAACCGATCACGTTTCCCATGCTTTGAAGCTGTAATGAATAGTGAACAGTTTGAATACGCTGAGAAAACTGATTACATATCGACAGTCGGATATTTGTACAGAACGGAGTCAAGTATTCCAATTGTACTGAAGCGATAGTAAAGATAATGTGTAAGTGGTATATCTTTGCTTCTCCCTTGTGTCTTGCTTCAAAGCTTTTGCTCGCCCGCTGCTTGTAGAGTGAATCCTTGGCCAGAAGCGCGACACGCAGGCCAAGCATGTTCAGCCAAAGCGGACCTTTGACAAAGTAATAGCACTATTTCGCATGTGAAAGGAAAATAGTGCTCATTTCAATTTACCCCGATAGGACATCATTTCCTTGGACCTTGACTCGGTAAACTTCCCATCACATCTATATCTTATTGTTAGTCCACAAAAATGCGCAAATTCGAAGAATTGAAACAACACCCACTGTTTTATTGTGTCGATATTCTTCTCCTATCACTTAAAGAATGGTGCTATTAGTATGGTGCAGCATGTTGCTTCCGCCGGTCTACAGTATCCAATTTGCATACGATAACAAAGGTTTTGCTCTCTATCACAAAGGGATATGCAAATTGTAGACCGGCGGAAGTTGTACTGTCTCAGCATGCTGTGATGACGGCTGTATAACGTATTCATTGGCCGGTTTTCAGGACCGAACCAATGCGTTCGAATGACCGAATCGCGGTGGCCGTCGAGCTGCCGTTCTCCATCGCGCCTATTATACTCAATGTCCTGCTTTTCGTTGCCGTTCTTACTCACAAAAAGTTAAGATTAAACCAATGGTGGGTACCCCAAAAGGACATAAATTATTATACTAGCCCACTGTTACTGGTACCACCTTCGTGGAACCCTCTATGTTCGGGCAAGGCATCTTGCCTTTACCATTAGCTGATTCCGCCCGTCTCGGTACCTCATTTGCATACCATAACAAAGGCTTTTACTGAGAGAAGAAAAGGAATATATAATACA
>JACMIJ010002021.1:0-10482 GCA_014805365.1 Koerneria luziae | reverse complement strand
CCCCCACTTGTGAACTTAAATGTTCAAATGGGTACCTTTCTTCTGGCGTCTTACACTAGCAAGTCGCTCCGTTTTCAAAATGTAGAAACGTGACACGTTGATGTCTATACCATATTTTAAGAATCAAAATAACATACGAATCAAAGAAATCGCCAAGCGTCTGCAGCGAAAACTCGTTCACACCATGTTCGCTCAGTTGCTAAAATAACATTACTCTTAAACAAAAACTAAACAAATTACATTTCGAAACTCTGAAGACAAAGTTACACCTTTCGCCATACAAAATAGAGAAAATCTTACCGTATTCAAAAACACGGCCAACTTTCTCGTGTCGATCACACAGGGAAACAGTGTGCGGAACTTGCTCTTCCAGGTTTCATAGGAATCTGAAACAAACAAAACACACAATCAACAATCCTCACGGAAAATGCTTTATCATATTTGAACAAATGTTTTCGCCCAATCACATGCCCATATTTCGAAAACGGCGTAACTGACCCTCTAGTGCAAGAGGCCAAAAACGGGGTATATACTGCAAACTTCCGGCTCATAAACAGGGTGCGTCCAATGTTAAGGTATTCCAAAACGGGATGTTATCAACAACATTGTTGTCGATGTATGGCTACGAAATGCACTATACGTTTCTTACGTTTTCTTAAAGTTGAAATCCGCGAGCAAAAAGCAAGAGCAACCGACCGGGCAGCTCGTCGACAAAACTTTCGTAGCAGTAGAGAAGATCCAGGAATGAGTTGTGTCCGATCAACGGCTGAAAAGGCAATATTTAACATCTATAATAAAAACAAACTCTTACAATTAGTGTTGTCTCACACTCGTGAAACCATACATGGACACGTTCCTGTTTTTGACCCATACAGAATGATGTTATAATGCCGGGTGATACTCATATCTTGCGGGGTGCTTTATCTATAGACAAGTAACCAAAATGCGGGGTGACCCTACGTTCCCAAGAACGTCATTGTCCATGTGTGTGTGAAACACACATTATCGAGACGGCAAAACAGGCGTAAATGTGCTTCAACAATCTAATATATAATCTACCATCCGACACTTACACTAATGGAAATAGAGATGGGCGGAACTTATTTTGTGCGCTTATGGGATCATACGGTTCAAAAGTATGAGCAAAAAAAGTAGGGGGTGTCGGCCCCTTTGAAGTGCTGCTGTATGCCGAGTTAGGGATTCCGGAAGACTCCGTACCGCCTTCTTCTCGGCCAACATGTGGATGATCTCGGAGATGCCGGAGATCTCTCTCAGCAGCGACATGAGCAGCTGGTCGATCCGCAGATCCTCTGGAGTCGAGTTGCGGACGATCAACGGTATCTCCGCGCAGTACAGCTGGAAGAAAGCAAACAAACTACATCAAATAAGGGCCACCTGATTTGTTCATATGTTTAATCTTTAATCTTTATTCAAGTTCCAAGGCATTTGGTTACAAGGCAAATGCTCTTATAGGGTCTTATGTTTAACGAAGCAGTAAAGTAGAGTAAAGTAAAGTTCTCCCGAATTAAGACTCATTCGCTTGCGGGGAGTCCCGAGGAGGCAGGGAAACGTGGGGGCATTTCAGTCCGGAGTTGCCCAATCTTTTCGACAGACCTATTACTTTCGTGAATATCACTTCCAATTGCCGACCTCGGAGGGATGAAGAAGACAAGTGCTAATCTATCACGCAGGAACAAAACAGCAACTGATTTGAATTACCAAAGATCGTCTAACAATAAGCAAAAGAAACAGTAAAAAAGTAGTTTTGTCCGTAATCAGAGGATTTGCTCAACGGGAGTTCCGGATATGCCAGGAACACATTAGGGAAATCTTAAGGCTGGTGGATGCCTAAGCCAGAGATATCAAACCATAATCGTATTGTGAAAACAAACCATTGTCCGCGCGCTGTTCACATGAAACTCGAGGTTACGGTATTCATGGGAGAGCAGATACACGACCGCCGCCGCTTCGATACGCGTCAGCGGACGGTCCCACGGAGGGTGTACACTGGAAACATTCGGGTAAAAGGTGGTATTCTGTGCGTGTTCAACTTTCTTGGTTTCATAGACAAATGGAAATGGGAAAGGGGAGTACACAATTAGAACATAAGCAAGAACAACCCTTGTGGAACACCAAAAATGACTGACGACAGAGAGGATCTCCGGATCTTCCAGACATGGCATACCTCTGATCGACCGTATCCGTATCGAAGTATTCATTCGATCGGACGAGTTCGATCAGCAGTGGTCTCGAGAGGAGCAGCACCGCCGGCGGGGACATATCCGGATTACGGTAGCGATGCGCCAAACGCGCGTCACCGCAACCGCGCTCCTAGAAGAATCGAAATTTTGTACGCTCTTTTGCCGTTTCAAGACACAGAGGAACGAACGTCGGGAATCATCTTCATATCAAACTAGAGCCAGCATTCTTTTTCTTAATATTACTGTCAGGCATTCATCACATTCGATGCAATAAACAATGGTATCATTGTTCTCAATATAACAGTGATACATATCATACATCAACAACTTCGTATTGTTTTTCCATAATATGCACTTATAGTAGCGTTTTTGATCACAAATATCGTCCTACTTGCCAAACGCCGCCCATATATCGTCTACTGGACCAGGAATCCGATGAACAAAAAAACACATAACACGGACCGCTTGGACAGCCTGTATCTGCAGATTGATCTTGAGCATCTGAATACGGTGTTCGAGGCCGTCGTGCAGAACACTGAAATGCCATCACACCATAAAGGAAACAGTAAATATAATACTACGATTGAAAGTATGAGTGGGTGCATGAATATTTAGTAACAATGGAGTAATAAGAGTAAAAACTTGTTACGTGTTAGGGAGTATAACTACTTAGTATCAGTTAGTAATGTGAAAATAATCGGTTTCCGTCTACAACTAATTGTAACTAACAAAATCAGCCAAAAGATGTGGTGGTGCACATGAAAAGCGCAGAACAACTTGTGAACATCAAAACAACAAAAACCAAAACACCAACTCAAAGTCGAAGATGCCCTCGACAATCTCTTGCTTGATATCATCCACCTCCTTCCGATTCGCATATGTGATGCCTTCCGTGATAAACTAAACAAGTGGATTACTGTATTATGAATTCTGTATTACTGTATTATTAACTGTAACATAAACTTTTGATCCCGGAAATTGAAAAAGGTATCATAGAGAGAAAGAGATATGCCAAAGAAAACATGTCTGCAGCACAGATATTGTAGGGAGAGAAGAGAAACAAAAAAGTGAAATCTGTTCCCAAGTTTGTGCCGTGACATTCACAACTTCTCGCATGGAGATTGTAGCTAATACGAGAATGTCAACTTTTACTCACAAGACCATTAAGACCAGGATGCACCAGGAACTCACGGTCTCCCTACAAGACAACAAAGAACACTCTACGGTGCACTGGATAAACTATTATTGTCCTATCAAGACGGGAAGCACCCGACCCTGCGAATGCGGGAATGGTGTAAGGAAGAAGAAGAAGAAGAAGAAGAAGAAGAAGAATATTATTATTAATATTATTATAATATTATACCCTTTCCCTCAAGCCACCACCATTCTCGTCACCCTTCATACGAATGGATGAAGAACAACGACGTTGGAATCATAAGAAGATGCCTTCGATCGGCATGGTAACTTCCATGATACCGATAAATATGTATGTATTATTATAAGAACCAACCTTGTTGAAATCGAATCGATTATTGGCTAGGAAAGTGACTGCGGAGAGCGAGTACGAGAAGACCTTCCGGGGCATTCGCTTGAACAGCGAAACGCAGAACACCTCCACCTCGAAGCTGAAGTCAGTCATCGTAGAACAAAGATGATAAACTTTTGTCATAGTAAAGAAAAGAGAAAAGAACGTACTATAGGTAACAACGTTCTGACCTTCTCAGGACTCCCCGCAGGCGAAATGTCTTGAATACGGGAGACTTTGCCTTTGCCTTTAGGTAAGAGGAAACTGTTGAAGAAAGCAGTAAAGATCAGTTTCCGCAGATATGAAAGGAAAATGCCTTACGATGTTCCTTCTCCAAGTTCGCGAAAACACGCCAGGCCCATCTGGCAGGGCGGGAAACGACGAACCGACTCAACGATCTGCAATGTTCTTCCTTCGGAATATCAAAGTACAAGTGCCGACAACAACGTTATCGATAACGTCAGTTTCGGAGTACCTCAACATTGGGAGACATTGGAAGCAACCTAAGCGTTTATAGGCACTCCGTCTTATATTTTACAGATACCCTGTTTTCGAAACATAGAAATCTGACACGTCGATGTATGCTTCCAGATGACGAATGGGCAGCATACATGATCAGCACGTGCCATGAAGATCTGTGCTGTGACACTAATACATTGTATTGTATTGTCTGCTTCCCACCTTGGAGTATCGGGTCTGCGCATCATCGAACAACGACGGTGATGCTACGCGATCGGCTCCACCCGACGACGGGAGACCGAGGAACTCAAAGTCGATGGCTGCAAACGAACCCCATCATTACATTTCTGGCTTTCAATTGTTACCAGCTTACCACAATCAGATTTATTACACTTTATGGAAAAATACCGTAGTATACAGAACCCAGAGCTTCGTGCTTATCTTCAACTCTATGGAAAGTATGACAAATAACGGAGTCGTGTACCTCTTTGTAAGATGTTAAGATATTTTACCACTTCAACCATATTCTATAATACGATCCCAATTCTCACCGATTCGCATGGCGACTGAAACCACTGCGCAAAAAAGGAACAAAACTCTCGCGATTTCCCTCCAAAGCAACAAATTATTATACATTCTCACCCTAAAATAAATAAGCATCATTATTATTATCATCTCCCGGTCCCGGCCTCTTCGGGACCCCCCGCAGCAGGCGAATAGGCCTTGATTCGGGAGAACGTTACTTTATTATTATCATCTCAATGACAACCCACCAACAAAGGCAGCCGAGTCAATCGCCGACTTGATGGCCGGGAACCAGTCCCAGTAGGTGGTCGCGGTCACATCCACCATTTCTCCCAATGTTCTCCTCGTTTGTCGATCGAAACAACTGCTCACCACGACAACATCGCACCACTGACGATAGCAATACGTTACTTTCGTGCTTGTAAGTTATAATAACTGATGAAAAAATAACTTTTAAACTTTACATTAATTAATAAAGTAAGGAATTACAATCATAACAAATGTTACACATGACTAACTTGCCAGACGTATTCTAAAAATACTACAAACATCGCAAAGTACAAATCGGGAAGCCGTAAATCCAATTTGCTTAAAAAAGTTTTGAGTTCACTAAACCAACTTGGACTATTATTGAATATTTCTAACTATCCAAGATTCAAACCCCTAGTAACCAGAGCAAAACCCGAATAGCTCGGTTGCTATCATTAAGGGGGGGCGTGTCGATGCATTACTGTAGTATATCGCAGAAGATGAGAAGAGAGTGCAGACAAACAGAGATATTTCACACAAAGCAACCACAACTTCTTTCACCACCACAATCACAACAATCAGCCGTTTGTTCATTTATCTGCGCACAACACTAAGATCAAAGATCACACGTTCAAACGCGACTCACATCAGCAAACATCGAATGAACATGGCATAACAGTCCAGGCAACAACACATCACAATATCAATAACAGTAACAACGAAGGGCAAAAATGAACACAAAAAGAGAGAGTAACAATAGTTTATCACATTTCCATCAACCATATTAACTGTTTGCTCGATATCCTCATAACACAGCATGTTGCCGGTTTACAATACTTAATTTGCATACGCCAAGCAGATTCATCTCACGAGAACAAAGAAACATGCAAAACTTGAGGCCAGCGAAAGTTCCAGAGTATAACGTAAGCCTAAAAGCTCAACTAATCTTAAAATAGACAACAAACCCCAATTGGAATAGCAACCTTCTAGCCAGACAGCGTCAGTAAACTAATTTTACGAGTTGCCGGGAAAACATAAGGAAATTAATAACAGATCAGGTAAAAATAATGTTAAAAAATTGAAACCCAGGAAACCAATACAAACACCATCGGCACACTTTCGTAACAATAGAAAATTATTATAACTAATCTTTCCCCTGCATACAATGCAAAAACAAACACTTCAACAGTCTTTCCGCCCACCGAAACAAAGTCAGGAGGAAAACTACTTGGTACGGATGATGTGTCTATTCATCAGCAGTGGCGAGTCTTGCCTTTTTGGCCTTCTTCTTCAGCCGTTCGATATCGAGAGCTTCCGCGGGCGCCTTCGCGGTGCGCTTCGGTCTCGACTTCTCATCGGGGGCGATCAGGGACTTGGCTCTCTCGTTTTGCCTGAAAGTTCAAAGATCAAGAAGATCAGCACAGTGAAACTAATAAATTGTATTGTATTGTAAAGATCACTCATTATTGCTTCAATTATGTTTCAGTGTAAAAAGAAGAGAAAGGCTATATGACAAAAACCTTTTGAATTATATAATAATAAAAAAGGTTTGTTGTAGAGCACAGGCATGACACTAAACATCACTTCACTACAACCACCATTTACATTGTTTAAAAATATATATAACGAAAACTGTTTACCTGTCCGAAATCCGAAACGGTAGCTAACTTGTTTTACACAATAACATGGTAATACTGAAACATCTTACTAGTATCTTGAGATACTAGTGACATGTTTCATTAAACTTGTCGCTAACCTTGTAAAATTTGTTTGGAAAACCCAAGTAAACGCAATAAAACCAAAACCCCCCTAACCGCACCTCTTCTCTTGCTTCTCCTTCTGTTGTTCCATCTTCTTCTTTCGTTTCTCGCTTTCCTTCTGCCTCTCGGAGAGGAAGTATTCACCCGACTCGATTTGCAGGTCAATCTGGAACGAAAACGGTTTAAAAAACAAGCTTAAAAGAACAAAGAACAAGACAACGCAATCGTTAGAAAGACCAAGGAGCAAGCTGAAAAAAGTTCCGATCAAAAAAATTGTCCAGTACATCCAGATGTTACATGTATAATACATAAAGAATGGCTGTGGCCTTCGTGGGAGCCCCACCGACGGATTACTTATACGAGTGCCACCAAAACAGGCAAAGATAATATGTAGAGCCCAAATATTAGACGCATACCTTTCTGGGCTGTTGTGGTGGTGGGAAGAGCGTCCTCTCTCCCTTCACCTTCCAGGCCTTCTTCTTCTTCTTTTTCGCCTCACGCGTTTGTTGGTTAGTTTGCATCTGAACATAGAAAACTTAAAATCTTCAAGTGAAGTTTATTATTATTATTAGTAGTAAAGTTAATATTGAAAAGATAGTATGTTAGGAAGTATAGCTGCTTATCGATAGCAAGTGAGATTGGTAGTTCAATGTGTTTGAAAAACGCCACCGCAATTTAACTGCTACACATTTCTTATGTGGCGCTTAAACTTCACAACCAGTTGTTCCACATCTTTTACCGTATGCACTATTAGTCGGTCAGGTGATAGATGCCGAAACCGGCTAACTCTTTTTCACTAACATACCGTAGCCATATATTATACTTTACCTATCCTTTTCTCAATAAATTCATTTCATTCATTGCTTTTCACATACAGCAAAGCATAAACTGCAAAAATAGTTCAACAACTAATACAACATGGTAAGTCATGCTACAAAACTTACATAACGTGGCGACTTTTTACAGAACCGGCGGGGCGGGAAACAAAGGAAGGCACTAGCAATTGTCGACCAAAGAGGGATGACGTTTTGGTTGTTCAAGGACACAATTGCCGGGGGATCGAACCCGGGTGTCATGTATGAAGCACCCTACTATACCACCCTGCCCTTGCCGATGTATAAACTAGCATCTCATTACAGCTTACATATATTACTGCGAAACACCACAAACCTTCTTCTTGAATTTTGGAAGAAATCGATCCCAGTTCTCGTCTTTCAACTTCTCATTTTTCATCAATTCTCGTCGAATCATTAGTTCCTTGATATTGTATATCGGATGAATGTTCTTCGCCATGCAGTCCGTTACGATATCGCTGAAAGTTCAGCTTTAGACTTCTAATTAGCGAAGTAGCATTAAGAATTAGCCAGTTATTTATTAGACAATTAGCAATTACCGCCACGAGAATAACGTAAGCCTACTTGGTTCTGGTTTGACAAATTCTATTTAAGTTGGAAGGTAATTGGTTCAAAAGCTTATAATACAACCAGAGAAAACTTTGGTTGTATGTCGCACTAGTGAGACTCTTCTGTCATGAAGGCTGTGCTTCATGATGAAGCCTACTGTAGGAAAGGAAGCGAGAATACACAGAACCAAATGTCATGTTCTATACATTTACAAATTCTTGAAAACGCCAAAAAAAAGTAAAACACCAACTTGACTTTGCGCAGTCCATGATACGGCCCGACCGCGGCCACCGTTCCTCCCTGGATGCACACGTAGCACTGCGTGAGCAGCTCGATCGCCTTCAGCGTCGCGCCCTCGTTCCCGACGAGACGCGCGCGACGCTTCACGAAACGCTCGCGATTCGCTACCTGCAAACATGTTTGATATACTTAATCTTGAGTAACATAAAGGCATTACGACATAACAGAGAATAAAAAGGTAGGGCTAAGAAGTAGTCAAATTTGGAAGCGTGAAGTAGGAGATAGCCAAGAATTTCGGTACTTTTACAATAGATACATTTCTGACAAACAAGTTTAACAGGTATTTTGGGGATATTCTAATTTTTCCCCTGAAACCAAAGAGGGAAAACACAATCATTTAACCGTATGATGAGAAAACGAAAATAGTAGCAAATAGCAAAAACAGTAAATGTGGTAACAACACAGTCGCTGCTCACCATTGAAGAAATCTTGATAATCTCCGAAGAAACGTCATCTTGGAGCACACGAAGCGCCTGATCGAATGGCACACCACGCGATAACAGCTTCAAGCCATCACGAGCCTAAACAATGCAAGGTAACATTAATAATCGCGAGTACACTATTCACTAAGTAATTACAGAAGTGAAACATGGGAATAAAGTTGTCATAACTGCGTATTATTACACCAGAACAAGACTAAGAAGCTGGTTACAGAAGATGCAGGTAAATCACCCAAATAAACACCAGATTTGTTGACGTGTTGTTGCAGTCGTGACATTTATTACTTAATTTACGGTTAAATGTTTGGGTATGCCATTTTACACAATAAACGTAAACACCTTGATGAGGATATACGGATCCCACGTTTTTCTGGTCGTTCGAATGGCCATCGTGCCTTCGAGAACATCAAGATCCACCTTGAGCATGTGATCGGTCATCGCCTTTTCAACCACCGGCCAGCATTCGCTGAAATGGCAAAGTTGGTCGGTAACGTTTCCAAAACATATTATAATGTTTAAAATTTATACATACAATGCATAAACGTGATGAAAATGCAAACGGTTTTAATATGTTATCATATGGTACTCAATAGCCAAATTTAAAAAATTCATTTACATGATAACTGTTAGAAGTGATGAGAAAAATGGCTTTGCAGAAGCTTACCGGATGTACTTCTCGCGATATTTCGGAAACAAGATCGAGAATGACGACTCGGAAACCAATCCATGCGGATTGTCCTTCTAAAAATATAAATGATAAAATTATGTATAACTTGAGAGAACAACCGCAAAAGTTTCTACAAGCACAAAAGGCATTACAGTGTAGAAGACGGAAAACAAAGCTGGTTGATCCGAGCTTATCCAAAGCTATTCTATGTGTAGCTTACTTACTACCAGTTACAAAGTAAAATGACAAACCTTGCTGAACGTGGAGATATCCCACCATTGCGGATCCTTATTTGGATTGAGGTTCGAACTCGTTGGTTTCTGTTCTCCCTCCTCAGTTTCGTCATCCACCTGCTTCTTGTTCTTCTTCTTGCCCATCTGAATAACACCTGCATGTAAACATATCAAAAATAATACAGAAAATAACAAAAATTAACTTTGTAAAGTGAAACTTGAAAATCGGAATTCAGCAGCCGACACCTAAACGCCATAATGCACTTTGTGCACCGCGGGGCAATGCACCGAAACACCACACACTAAGGTTTACAGTAACATGCTATGATGCATTATTTAGAGTGTGGAATGCCAATACATGTAGCCTGATAAACCCAATTCAGAGGGTTGCTATTAATTCATCAAGTGGCGAAGAACTGCTAATTGTAAGGCCGGCGGGAACTATTACATAAGTTACGCACAACGCTACGCATGCTCATTCGTCGCGTGCTTGGGATAGTCCATTTTGTGCGAAATAATGCATAACTAGTACAGTAGTACAGTACCATGAAAAGAAAAGCTAATGCGTATATAAACTAGAACAAGTCTTACAATTAGTGGGATTCAGACTAGCATTATGAGTACCCAGGGGGTAAAGAAATGAGGGTGAGCACAGGGTAACCACGACTTCAATCTTCCCCAGTGTCCACGCAACACTGTCGGTAGTGTAGCCGAGTCAAT
>JACMIJ010002020.1:0-10494 GCA_014805365.1 Koerneria luziae | reverse complement strand
GGTAGTGAGATCTTCTCTAGAGGCGGATGCGCTTCAGTGGTGAGAACAGCTCGTTCTGGATCGGATGGAGTACCGTATACTCGTCCGCCGTCCGGCGGCGCTTGCCGGGCGAGAGCGGCGGATGCAGCGCGTACTGATTCGGCGCGTCCAGATCGGTCAGCACCGCGCACGCGCCTTCGGACAGCACCGCACACGCGCCATCGGAGGAGGACACGAACGGCGACGACGACAGCGTCTGCAGCACATTGCGGTCAAACAGGGAAAACGCATTTTAACACACATTTACTTACGATAATACAAAATACCATAAATACAGAACAACGTTATTCATACAGCCCGAGAACCCCGTTTTGGGATTCCTTAATATTGCAAGGAAACCCGTCTATGAGTCAAAACTATCAATAAGCAGCTCGCTTTTTTGCGTCTTACACCAGAGGATCACCCCGTTTTGGAAATACAGAACCAATCGATGCATACAAGGCACACGTTCCTATCATACAGCATACAGGCAAAGTGGAAAGACCAAAAGTTGTTTGGGAAGCACAAAAAAAGATTGAGGTAAGTAAGACCTGTCAAATGTGAAAGCATACCACAAATTTCAAATTTCATCTACATCATACAAATTACACCCTAATTCAAAGTATGATACCACAACTGACACGTACCCATAATTAACCTTGTAAACAGTTACGCCATAGCTCTGCTTCCATCGGAGCCGACCATCCCAGAGGAGGGGGCAAAGTAGGTATTACGTTTGTAAAGGAGGGTGAAACACGTAAACATGTAGCAAATATTCAAATATAAGGGGCAAAAAATCCTTTTGTCTCACAAGAGGAGGGGTAAAAAGTGGGAGCCGGCTCCATGGAAGCGGTGGTATGAGTTACACTTATTAAAACCACCAACAAACAACACTTACACTAACACATGAACAATAACCAACTTAAACAGCGCAGAGACCAGTACATTATTGCACAACAACGTCGATGCATCGAAATACTTCCAAACACTTACACAAGTCTTCATCTCCTCGAACTTGTGCGTGTCGAGCGACAGATACATCTCGTCCGTCTCGCCCGCTGCTACGGCAACCGGGCTGTTCGTCGTGCAGCCGTCCAGGATACTGTAACATCATTGTTATTATATACTATACTGTAACATTGTTATTTCCTAGGATACTGTAAGAGCAGTTATTAACAACGAGGATAATGTAGGGGTAGTTACTAGCAATGAGGATACTGTAACAGCAGCAGTTATTTTCTGGGAGGATACTGAAAGAGTAGGAGGCACTAGCAACGAGGATACTGTAAGAGGAGCTGTTATTATCTGTGAGGATACTGTAGGAGCAGTTACTAGCAACGAGAATACTGTAAGAACAGCAGCTATTAGCTACGCAGATAACGTAGAAGCAGTTAGTATCTGCGAGGATACTGTAAGCACAGTTACTAGCAACGAGGATACTGTAAAAGCAGAAGTTACTACCTCCGAGGATACTATAAGGGCAGCGGTTATTAAATACGAAGATACTGTAGGCGCAGTTATTATCTGCGAGAATACTGTAACGGCAGGTAAAATCAGCAGTCTTTAACCGATATGTACCAACACTAACCAAACCTAGAATCCTCGTTCTCACTGTTAGCTGCATCAGCATTGATGCTGAATAGTTTGTTGAAACTTTTACCACGGAAACAAGTAAGAATATAGAAACCGTCACAAAATGAGCCATCCCACACGCGCAGCGCATGTGTACGCGTCGCGGTATGCGCATCTACTGCAATAGTGGACACTAGAACTTACGAAGAGAACGGCGGAAGGACGAACTCGTCCGTCGTCGTTCCCAGTGGAGCATCGGCGACAGGCTGCATTCCTGGAATACCCAACACTTCATTTTAGATCAAACACTCACAGATACTCACAATACATTGATACGTTCTTGTTTACAGAATGCGGGGTGATGACTCATACAGGATAATTTTATGAAGCTGTGTGTTGTCCATTGACAACGTAATGAATGCGGAGTGATCCGACGTTAAAAAGTAACGTCCTTGTCCATGTATGATACTCTTAGAACACTGTCAAACAACCTTGTCCTATACAAAAGCTCCCCCCCCCCACTTTAACCCCGTCCCTGAAAGTGCATTTGCCCTTTTACCAAACACCTGGCAGTTTAAATAAAGACATATAGGGAAAAAATTACATTTTATTGCACATTAAAGAACATAGTTTCCATCCACCGATTTCCAAAACCAAATTCACCATTATTCTACCGTAATACAGTAAGACACCACAAACTACAGAGTTGTTTCTACACCGTTGTACATTAAAACTGTGTTCACCATTTATGCATACCCAAAACCCAACCCAACTACCCAACTTCAATCCCTCAGAAACGACAACGAATATTTATACCCTCACATACCCTGCTTCCCCCTCCCCTCATCTACCGTACCCCAAATAGATCCAGAAAAACTAACCCTGCGCAGCTACAAAATGGACCGAATACGAAGAATCTATAGAATAAGGGAAAAAATTGTACCCTTATTTACCATACTGCTTCAGCTCCCCTCTTATTCATTCTATCCTACCGTAATCAGCACGCGCGCGACTATAAACAGCCCGCGACGTAAGCATATCCGGCACTGCGGATTCCATGGAAACCGCTTATCAGGTGGCTGCCCGGCAGTAAGTCAGCCATGCGAGAGAGATATAGACAGAGTAGTATACATTGTTGGATGCCTAATGTCATGTTAACAAAAAACTTGTGCTACCGTACATTCCTGGAATCGAACGAGATATACATAGTAGTATACATTCATTGTTGGAGCATCAGGACATGCCTAATGTTAACAAAAAACTTATACTACCGTACATTCCTAGAATCGCGCGAGATATATACATAGTAGTGTACATTGTTCGAGCAGAACACACGCACCAGAGCATCTCTAATGTTAACAAAGGCGGATGTTACCGTATATTCCTAAAACTACTAGAATCGCATTGGTTTCGGAACTTTTTTTGAAAATGGAAGTTCTAAAACCGTACCATTTGAGACGTGCTCCGAGTAGTAGTCGTAGAGGAAGGGGGGCTGCTCGGGCGAGACAACGCATTGTACTTAACAATCACCATTATAGACATGCTTATTAACGATACAGTAGTAGAATGAGGAGTCAACATAATACACATTCTCGTTAATAAGACAGGAGTAGACCAACAAAGTAAAGTTCCTATCTTCAGTACAACGTTTCCCTCCATAGAAATTTTGTAAAAAGAACAAGTACACAAAAATATCCCGCTTTATAGCCTGCGGCCCCTCTCCCCGCAGGCGATAAAGCCTTGAATCAGAACTTTACTTTACTTTTACAAAAAAAGATAAAGTACAGAGCAAAAACCAACCAGGCATAAGGAACTCATCGGATAAAACGGCCTCATCCTGCGTACACTCATTCTCGCCGGTCATCCACAGTTCATCCTATAAACAAAAAAAATTAGGTACTTGTATAATTTCACAGAGAACCACACATTAGAGCATGCAGGACTGGACCAGAAATCAGGGTTTTCCAAGTCCGAAGTGGGTACGGTAAGTGCTTACCAGTATAGAAACTACCCAACCCACCGAGGAATCCATCGTGAGAGGAACCATGTTCTCCTCGTCTTCGACAAAAGTTGTCTCGAAGTCGTCCTCCTCGTCCGACTCCGATTCCTTAAACCCCATTTTCGTATACTCAATCAGGGCAATAATACCATCAGTATACTGTATTTATGGCACATAACGCATAAGTGTAAGCTTAATCCGTGGAAAAGGCGTTGTTTACACACCGAATCTCAAGAGCTGTTGAATATCAGTAAGAGAGCTTACGGCATTACTTCATTTGCATATTTATTCAAAATAACGCAAGTAGGACAGGGATTTTCACACAAAAACCAGATTCAAAACCCCGCGAGCTCCCGACACACATTTTGCAACGCATGTATCTACAACTAGTGACGACAGGCCGAATAGCTTCTTAGTTGTACTGTATAAAAAACCAATAACCACAAAGTGCACAAAACCCAGGAACCGGCCTGTCATCACGATCAGACATGGTCTAAACTAAGCTTCCGGGAATCCGGCCCCGGATACATCCGGTATCCGGCCCGACACTCGCCGGATATCGGGCGGGAACATTGTCATTTCCACCGGCAATTACCTCGTCATCGGAGTCGTCGTCGGCCTGATACTGTGTCCGCCTCCGGCGGTTCTCCTCCACCATACGGTCGATCTCGTCGTCCATCTCGCGATCCGACTGCTTCTTGATCAGTTCGGCGACGAAGTTCTTGATCAGAACGCTGAAATGGCGCGAAATTTAAATCAAACTTCAAAATACGGCAGTATGGCTCGTTCTTCTCATACATTGACAACAACATTATTGCAAACATACAGAAGTAACATTTTCCGGGGTAAGATCCCTTGGTTTCAGATATACCCCCTACTTTAGACCTCGTGGTCAGTGATATAGCCAATGTAAAAGAAACGAACACGTTGGACACCCCCAATGAGATTCACTCAGTAGATACACCACCATTTTCAAATCTATGAATGAAAACCTCTGTTTGTGACACCTTGACATTGGAAGCACCCCGTTACATAGTGTTTTGTAAATACACCGTTTTTGCCTCCTTATGATAGAGAGCTACTTCATTACAGCAATATGGGAACTTCATTTCCCGAGCCCTGATCGTTCCTGAGTACAATATCTACAGTACTTTAGAGTTTTAAACGTAAATAGTAGTGATAAACGTTTTTGTTGTTTTCTTAATGACTGAAATGTGCTTTACTGTGCAACATGTGTACACTTACAGTACCCACAGTCACATCTTGTTGTGACAGTTGAGAAGCTCGGTCGATCCCATTTTTTTTTAAATCTCAAACATTTTCTTACAGCCTCTTCTTGTATGCAAATGTCTTCTTGTATGCAAATGGGGTACTGTAGGCAGCAACATGTCGTGCCAGTGTGTTTGTAACTTACTATGAAAAAATTACTGGGTTTCTTGGCAAAAATTTAAGTTTATATTTTTGTAAGCTTTACAAAAGTATACCGCTTGCGCATGGCCGCTCCTCCGCATCCGGCTCGGCGCTTCTCCGCGCGGTCCTGGCACTTGACGACCGCCATACTGCACAGCCGGTTTATCACATCGTTGTCGTTGAGGTTCAGCTTGTCGAATGCAACGGATGGGTCCATACTGTTTTTCCTCTTTCCCCTAAACATTCACACCAATTACATCATGTAATCATCGAATAATACCACGGTACAGCGAAAAATACCAAGAAGTAAATATTTATAAACCCCCTACACCATTAAGAACACCCCAAACACCCTAAGAAAATTTCAGACTACTGTACCTATGAAACTTGAACAAAGTCCATTTTAGAACTAATTACAAAAAATACAAACCACAGCAATGCAAATTCATGTTACCCTGACACCACCGGCTACAAACTACAGTACGAACTACACACACGATCAGTTTTGGCGCAAAACGAAACCTTATCGCCTCTCGCAAATGTTACGAAACAAAATCAATATCGGGGAAAACGTGGAATAACCAGTTCCCGCAGTGCTATTCCCATTCTGTCACCGTCTTACCATCGTGTACTACTCTACCCTATCGCAACATTCAAATCATCGGTACCCCCCCCCTTTCTCAGCCTTCGCGAAATACACACAATAAATATAGTCGCGACGGGCGCAGCTAGGCAGAAATCGGCCGGAGACTTGACTCACCCCGAGCCAGACAGCGAGACGACCAGCGCAATACTCTGCGTCTCTGCCTATTGATTGCCGGCTCGGTGCCCCTTCACCACATGACCTCGGAGATTGCGCCACACCACGGCACTCACTTCCTACCGTATCACTGCCAGTGCACCATAATATTTTGTGCTTGATTCTGGTGCTAGTTTTGTGGCAAATTCACGATTTTGGAATACCATTCACCTACAGCGTATGCCATGGCAGTGGATCCGATACAACACTATCACAAAGAATTCTTTGCAAAAAAGGATAGCCGAGATGTCCGGAGAAAATGTTCACAGCAGACTTGTTAATCATGATAACATTCAAAGAAACACTATGAGCATTTTGTTGGCAAGTTTTCTACAAGAACAAACATTTGTTCAACAATAAAGTTCTATTTTTGAGACACAGTATGTATCTTATTGTTAGGAGTGATTGCACAGCGGTCTACAATACCTACTTTACATACAAGATCAAAGATTTTACTCTCCAAAGTAACAAACATGCAAATTTGAGACGAACAGAAGCTGTACTGCCTCGATGCTATGTGCATGCTGCTCATTAGCCTCATTATCTGAAGCCTTTGCTCTCTATTTCTGGATTTCTGAATAGGCAACACATTCTTATTGTTAAAACATTCGAGAAGCACGTCCTTCTATTCACACTAACTACGGTATCTAATTTGTGACACGACAGCATCGGCTTCGTTCTTCATAACAAACAGATACGCACAACTTTTTGTTAGACCTTCGGAAGTTCCATTATCTCATTGTCAGCATGTTGTGAGAACTTTATTATAACATGCAGATAAGTTCTCAGTATACAAGTTCTCAGTAATCAATGACATCCAACAGTACAGCGCGTAGCAATCGGGCTTCACTCGCCACCGTTCTCGTCTGCGTTGGCAACTCATTTCCACCGAACATGTTGTCCACAACGGTGCTGATGCGCTTGCCGTGAGCTGAAGAACACACATTTTGAATTTATTATTTTTTCCCGCCGAAAATGCCCACACCATCCACATACCTTTTTATCTAAATATACAACTTAGGTTACTATATCGGTGCTTGACAAACGCTGTAAAGCGTCTCCAACATGCTGTTTTTGCCAGTCTAACCCATTCGTAGCCTGTAGACTACGTATCTAACTTTAGTAACATAGGGATATGCAAATTTGGTGCTGGTGGAAGTTCCACTGTCTCCCAGCATAATGTGGAGCCAGAGGATCACATCACTTATTGTTAAGAAGGAGGAGCTGCTGCTAGCATCTCATTTGTCCTATCCTTCCCATGCAATTAGCGTGCGAGCTGTGATACAGCATGTTGCTTCCACCGGTCTACAGTACCTCATTTGCATACGACTACAAACACTATAACAATGGAATATGCAAAGTTGAGACATGCGGAAGTAATACTGTCCCAATGTGATGTGATAAGAGAGGTGAGAATGAAAAGCTTGGAATCACGAGAGAGTGTAGCAGACATGGCCAAAGCAAAGATTGGATCTTTTCCAAACATTTATACCCAATGTACCTCATTTGCATACAACCGCAAATGTATTTGTCAAAACATGACGCTTTGAAATATTTCTAAAACGTATGCCTAAAACGCTGTGAAACCTTGATTGATTTTCTTTTTCTAAAAGTTGTACCTTCACACTGTTCGAGAAAGTTGAGGATATCGGAAATGGCGCTGTCCCGTATGATCAACATTCGCTTTGCCAGCACTTCCATCGTGGACAGAAGACATCTCTATAATACAAGTACTAAATGTATAGATTTCTAGATAACTCTGTTGGCTAACATGTTAGGTGTTATATCTTCCTTCAATACACGAACTGTATGTACACAATACACAAATTATTCATCTCATTCAGGAATTATACAGGAATCTCGCCCTACCTCCCTACAACACTACCATCTCCAATAAGTGTTACTGCCTTGTAACCAGTAACTTTTGCCGTGTAACCAGTATAAATATTACAACTAATGTAATTAACTTCCAGTGCTAGGCTTAATTCAACTGATACTCCACCAACCTTCGAATAAAACCAAGTATCCACGCCGAGCTTCCGATCGTATGGCTCGAGTGCCTTCACGACCCGCGATATGCCGAACTCATAGTTACCCTGGAATCATTAAAATAGATATAAGCTCGTATATTACAATGATTTCACAACATTCAAGTCGTACTTTACCATTGGAATACCCGCTCTTTACAAATATCTAACTGCCGAGGCGTACTCAAATCTTATTGTTAGGGTTGTTCCATGCTAAACATATTTGGTAACGTAGTCAAATTTTTCGCATCTCTATGCCATTTGAAAGTGTGTGAAGCTGTTTTGGGCTGTGTCAGATTAGAATACACTGACAGATTTGAATGGACAGTGACAGCTTGGTATTGTACAGTGGCCAGCACGTTGTACCCACATACCTTGCTGCAGTACAGAGTTCCAATGACCAAATTTATGATACTCAGGTGGAAGCACTTTCCATCTGTCGACTGTACTTCCTCTTCTTCTTCGCGCTCTATCTTCCTCATCAGTTGTTCTGCCTGAACGAACAAATTTACCGTAATCCTGGCTGATGTTTCCTGTCAGTGTTCCTTATTGTTAGTGTCATGATCCACTGAGTGAACTACCGTATGCTGTTCACTTGTTCAATTTGTATTTGTAGTTTTCGATAGGCAGCTAATTAACGGCTAACCGCCGGCCTACGGACCAAAAGTCACCGGTTTCCTTACCTCATCATTCTGATTCGTCATAATGTAGCAGACGCAGAGATTCGCAACAACGATCGCTTGAACATCGAGTAACTGGAATTCCCCAGTTTTTACTGGAATGCCCAGGTTTTTACTGGAATTACCCGGTTTTTACTGGAATTCCCCGGGTTTTTTTCCCGACGATACTAGTTATCTTACCCGATTGTAGTGTGAGTTGATAATCGGCTCGTAGAATCCAGCTGCTTCTTTGAACTTTTCCTGGAAACAATTACCTTAACTGGCACTAATAACAACAAAATGTGTCATGAGGGAAGCGAAAGATGGATACGGTAGGATATAAATATTATATCTAGGATTCCCTCACTAATCGTAAGCGGCTATAAAACTACCGTATCCAACTTGGACGTGACACAAACTCATACCACTAACAATAAGTGTTTAGCTATGCTTCCTAACAAGCTAGCATTTATTTTTGCCTATGATTATTACTAAACAAGCGTGCACTCTTACTTTCAATCTTAAAATGACCGACTTGGAATGCATACGGTAGGCACAGTTCTCTTACTCACAAAGTTGCGAATCGCTTACATACGCATTTCTGCTATTATAATACAGTTTCACAGCTCCTTAAGCTCGTCCAATTAATTAACTCTAACAATGAACGATTGTCATGACGTATTATATTAGAATTAAATGAAAGCAGCAGTATGTAGGAGTAATGTTAAATAAGAATAAGTACGGTATTTTTGGTAGTTCAGCTACTCCTTCTTAATTTTATTATTTTACATTATATTAGCTAAGAGAAAAATAACCCTCAAATAAGCCTGAAAGTTGCTTGAACGTTTACAACCCTCATTTTCTACCATGTTAAAGACGCTGACTGTAAACCACATTCAGCTAAAAAAAAGAGGTTTATAACACTGTAGCAGGAAACGCTGAAAAAAACCCTCAAAATTGACGGTTATTTTTCTGTAAGAGGATGCTGGTGTACCTGCATGAACAGTGTATGCGCGACATTCAGTCGGAACACGGGATGTTCACTGGCGAATTCGACGGAATTCGCGAATAACTTCTCCACCTTGAGGTAATCCTGTTTGTCCCAGAAGATCTTCGCCTGCGACATCACAACCGGCAGATATCTCAAATATGAACAGTATTATCTAACTTGACCGATTCATACGCAGAAACACCTAATGAGCTCTCAAAAACATTGCAGTTAATAAACTAGTAAGGAACAGTACGACAGCTAAGATTAGAGAACACAAAATCGTTGCTTCTACCGGTCTACAGCGCCTTATTTGTTTGTATAAACTTACAAAGGTTTCTTTTCACGAAAACAAAGTAATATGCAAGTCTAATTGTAAGACCGGCGGAAGTTGTACTGACGCATCGCATAGTCTTACCTTTCCATGGAATTGTCGAAATCGTTGATCGACTTCCGAAGCAGTTCTTCGTTCCCGGCATGTTTCTGATCCTGCAAGAGCACATACCTACATATTCGCTAAAAACAATTATTAGGGTAACGTCATGCTATCTTATTGTTAGAGAGTAGAGAACTTGCTACCGAAAGCAAGTTAGGCACCATTGTATAGTCTATAGAACGGCGGAAGCAACATGCTGGGGGAGTTGCTTCCAATGACTGTCTAACACTTCCTCTGACAGTCTTAGGCTACCTAACAACAAGTGAGCTACCATCCTCACCTGTATGCGTTGTGTGAGCTTCCTCAGTTCCTGAGTTTCGTTGAGAGCCAGAGTGTCGAACTTGGCGTATGCTTCGTCGGCCGACGCGTGCAGACTGATCGTTGCATCCAGGAACTCGAACAAGTACTGAACGGCATGATGGAATATCGCCAGACATATTCTTGATGTGTGACTAACATACAGGATTCTAGACAATACTCTGGGAGGTCCAATTTTCTATAGAACACAACTTCTTCTTCTTCCTTACACCATTCCCGCATTCGCAGGGTCGGTGCTTCCCGTCTAGATAGGACAAGCCCTAGCCTG
>JACMIJ010002019.1:0-10496 GCA_014805365.1 Koerneria luziae | reverse complement strand
TAGGCAAATAATGGGCACAAATCGCGTGTTTTCTTTACCCAATGGGAATAATCGCAAAGTCCGATAATTCCCATTGGACATGAAAGAAAAGTTGAATTATTCCCAAACTACAGAGTGTTGAAATGGGGCACATGGAGTGAATAAAGTGAGATCTAATGGGGTGGTGAGAAAGGAAGATTGGGTCTTCGTGGTCGGCGAGATCGTTGTGAGGTGGAGGCTGATGCATGAGAGGGAGAGCGGGTCGGAGATAGAGCGGATGGTATTCCGGTACGGTTTGTGTCGTCTGTCAGTTGAGATGAGTGAGATGGAGATGGAGACTGAGGTCCTTCTCTCTCCTGCAAGTGAACAGCGGTAGTTGAATGTGGAACATATACGCATACCCAGGGTTCTGTCGCCGGTTTCTCTGTTTTCAGTGCCTCATTTTCGACGTGTTGTAATTCCGACGCTGCAGTTCGACGACGTTTGGGCAAATGTGGAACTAAAAGAACTGTCTTATTCATGTCAGTAATTGGCAAAGTATAACTTTGTTGATAGGCTTTTTGGAGCAGCTTAGAGATAATGGAAGTACCTGTGAACAAATCGTCGTCGTCGTGTGTGGTGTTCTGCGAAGCATTCGTAGAGCACGAACTGCTGCGTGTACTTGGCGGGCGGCGACTGTGTTGAGGAACGGGTTCGGGAGACTGGCAATCGGTCTCATTAAATAAACTAGAATTCTCAGAAAGAAGATCGTCATCATCCAATCCGCTGTGGCCAGCATTGGAATCATTTGGTGATGTCCATTGAGTAGCCGTTCGTGATCGGCGTCCGGTCAAATTTTTCAGCATTTTTCGAACTTTGGGTGTATTATTATTCAGCTTCGGTTTTTTCGGCTTCTTTATCCAGTTCAGTGGACGAGGCGGCTCCGGTGGCCGAAATCCGTTCACTTTGAGTGTGTGTGTGATGAGCTGTTCCTCTTCGTACCCATCGGTGGGAGGAGTGTGATGAGCGGGGGTAATCTTGTTGTTGATGTTCGCGAGGATATCGGGCAGATCACCTGGCGAATAGATAGCTTAACAATCACCATGGCTGTTAACCTAATGCTAGGTTATAAGTGCCATAGTAGCTCTTATTGTTAGAGTGTATTTGGTTTTTTTTAAAACCCGGCTTAAGACCTTTTCCAAGCAGAAAGTTGTCATGAACCATTAATCGTGCTAACTGTGAATGTCGTTACCAAGAGAGGAAAAGGAGCAAACCTCCAAAGTCGAGATCAAAGACATTGCCAATGTTGTCCAAATCATCCAATTGTTGTTGTGAGTTGGTGAATCCGTCAATTAGTACTCGCAAATGTTCCACCCCGATGCGCACATTCTCCAGGTTGATCGAACCCCGTGGGAATGTCAGATTGCGGCGGTCGTCCAGCGAGTTCTGCAAAGATGTGAAAGAAGAACCAGGCAGGACATGCTGAAGCAATAACTAGTAGCTGAATGTGAATATAAACGTAAAGGGATGGAAATAAATACCGAAAAGATGGGTCGCCATGTCTGCTCATCGCTGGTTGTATCAGAGTCCGAATGTTCCTCTGGCTCCAGGTTGATGATCGATGTGCCCACCGACGGCATTGGCATTCCACGTAGGTGCATGTAGTACCGAAATGCCGCGGCTATAAACAGCTTACGGTTCATCGCAAATAATGTTAACAGTAGTGGGGACGCGTCAAAATATCATACCTCCGCTGGTATCTCTTTTTATGACGAATGCGTGAGCGAGATGACGCGACGCGTAGTCGAATGTGATCGGTTCCAGGACGTCGGCGAAAGATATTGTTGGTGAGGGGAAGAAGACCTTGGCGTTGCCGGATTGTTCAAGAGCATTCATGAGGTCTGAAGAAACATGGAAACTGCATCGGAGGAAAGCATGTGATACCGTGAGGTGTGAGGAGATCTTGACATCGGAGTGTCGATTCCAGTTGACCGAAATGCGCATCCACACTGTTATGTGTGTGTCCGACCGAGGGAAAAAGAAGAATGATCTATACGAGAAATCAATTTATGCAGTATATTAGCATAATATACCTGATCTAGGTGTGACAGTTGTTCCAACAAATATCCGTAAAATCCGAAAGCCTTAGCCGATTTGTTCATGGAACAATTGTCCATCAAGATGTACCACGAGGATCCTAATACCTCCATCTGCATGAGCAAACAGGTTATTATCTAGCATTGCTCACTTGTGTTGCCGCTCGAAGGAAGGTCGTGCAGATGAAGTCCGTACAATGCTCCCACACACAATCGAACGGTGTGAGGAAGTCGTAGTTGAAGAACAGTCGTTTATCACCCGCATCTGAGCACATGAGCAGTATTAGCGCTAGGATTACCTTTCGCGATTTGCCAAGTGTAAAGAGGGCAATTTTGACGATAGTTGTCCGCAACGCTCTTTGGTGTTTTTCTCATGTGCGGAAGCTAATGAGAAGATGGGTATTCACTTATTGCAAACTCTTTACCTTAGTTCTCTCTTTACCGCAGCCATCGGCCTTGAATGATGTAATAAGAGTGGGATGAGTACGTCCAAGACTGTCAATTGTCGACGACAGGTGTCTTTCCTTGCTTAAAAGGGCGTAAAACCTATGAAACATGGGACATACAAAACGTGTTTGTTGTGCAGCTGACGCAGCAGCAGCCACCGATCCTGCTCGCTTCCACAAGTAGCGATAGCTTTCGCTCCGATTGCCACACACGCAGTGCATCGCAGGTGACTGTCCATCTATATAATAGTTGTTGTAATGCAGCTTTCAATACCTTTCCGAATTTGTAACGGACGTTCGTATATCGCTTCACCAGTTTCGTTGATGTGGGATGCGAGTCCGCTTGGCGTGTCAAGACGTCTCTGATGAGCACAGGATTACTAACAATGCAGACATAGGTTAATAATGACAGAGGATAGCTGAAGGTACTACACCTTCAGCTATTGAGCACAGTACATACCGTCGGCGAATTGAAGGTGGTATGAGGATACCTCCCATCGGGTTGGACTGGCCATGCGTGCCAAGTGTATTCCAGAAGTCGCCGAGGAAGTCCATGTTTCTCTTACCGGGCATACGGTAGCCAAACCGACCGTGGAGATCCGCGGAAGCGTTTGCGTATTCGGCGACAGTGGACGTGAATCTGCTAATAAAATTACGACGTGCTACGAACATACCTTTCAGTCGTCAGGCCGTACAGGTTGGCGAGAAATATGTCGCACACTGGTACTCCACCCACTCCCATGTCCATTTCAAAATCACCGCTATTCAGACGGTGGCATCTGGAAGATGCCCTCTGTCCCCGACTGTACGAACATACCGTTGCCTTATACGATGGCGAGCCATCTTCCGTACTACTGCAGCACACTGCTTCTGGTTCGGGTGAATCTCTCTGAGAATGCGTGCACGTTCTTCTATGACGGACAACCTGAGAAGTGTACGTTAGCGGTATACGTAACCTTGACATACATGTAACGTAAGTACAACGTATTTAATGGGCATGTAACGTATTAAACGTGAAATACCTGTTTACTCGGAATGAACAGACGGCTTCGCAACATCTTGTTGCTAGAAGATCCGATGCAATTATCGTGGGATGATTGTGACACAAAGTCTCATATTTCGTGTTGTCATTAATGAAACCGGTAATCTGTAAATGATAGTGTCATGTAGGTCACACTTACAATGTCTGGATTAATGAGCCTTTGACGCAGGAAGTCATCGGGGACGGCGAGTGAGATGTGCGAGTCCTCGTACATCTCCCTCGCAAGAACCTGCGATCACAGTAAATACCATAAAGTTGTGACATTTAAAAATTATATACATATAATTATCAATTATAACGAAAATGAGCTATAAACATGCGCGCAATCATGCGGTGACGTGGATATGGTGCCATATGGTGCACCAGAGCACGGTTAATATTAACAATTTGTGTGTATTGCGAACAAAAGAGCGCGAATCTTATTGTCATCATACATCATTTTGAAGTTTTGATGCTCATTTCGATACTCATTTGCGCATCGTGCGGGTTTTGCGCGTTCCATTGTTCTCTTTTAAGGCTTCTGCTTAATGGTTATCAAGATATGAACCTTACAACGGACATCAATACGGACAAGTCGAGTAAGTTTTCCTTTTCGTATCGCTTATTGCTATGTCCAATAAAACCATCATTACGCACCCATATGTGTTTGGGTGCGTTGGTAATTGTCATTCCACCTTACTTTCACAGAATTTTCTTTAATGTTATGTTGCGTTACCCTTCATATAGCCCGCCTACAACGCATTCAGTCATACTTGTAGGACCGCAGTTCCAAGCATCACCTTACACGCCGATGCTGTCATGTTGCATTTCAGTTGGGTTATCTTACCTCTACAAATCGACCCTATTCCCTATTCCTCCACGTGACATCCCACACCCGCCACTTCCACCGGACTCCAGGTATGCAAGCATAGTTCAACTTTCAGATTGAACTATACAAACACGCGCTGATTCATCAGCTCGTGTTTGTATGTAATTTCTGCAATTTCAAACGACTTATTCCGCAACATGAGTCTGTATTGCAGTCCCACTTGGTTCCGACGATGGATGGAACGAGGACAACCGACAAGCGGCCTGCGATGCCGAATGAAAGAGCCGAATAGCAATCTGCCTTCGGTACATCCCACAATGGAGGTGATACGAGATACCCTCTCGGCTGCTCCAGTATCGCACCTATCGTGCCATCCGAATATCCCGCTCTACTCTATGGTAAGATACAAACTGCATTCGTAGCACTGAAACGTACATGATGTGCGTTTTAAATAAGCACTTCATTTCTATTGAGCGCGTTAGGTAGCGTTCAGTATTGTGTACCTGCATCGTGTACCGTATGCGTAGTGATTGTATGCTACATGAAGGTTGAAGGGCGTTATGTAGTTCACAGGGAAAATTGCACAACATTATCCAATACGGAAGGAGTTAGGTCAATTTAGATGCCGGTTGTGTTGCGAGATTGTTACTTGTTGGATGACTGTGTGAAGAACTTCGGCATGAAGATTCTTCATGTCGTGAGCAGCACTGGCGGTGCTGCTTCCCTTTCCCGAAGAATATCCCAGGTGATCTACATTTGTATAATTCCGAACATAATACTAATTATCACATGTCGACTGTCGTTGCTATTCGATGTCACTATGAGGAAATGCATGGCATTTCCTCATAGTGGAATCGTATGACACGAATTCACATCATACTGTGAGTATGTGTTGATCAATCGCCATGCATAAATATTTCAGTCAGTTTTCGATAGTGCGGCGTGTTACCGCACCGAATTGTCCAATGACACTCCATTCTCAACCTCAGCGTCGTATGTTGTCGTCAACGACGAGGAAGCAATCAATTGCTTCGCCGGATGCAAGGGTTCGCTGTTCGCAGTAGTGTTGGATCACTGCGAGGATTGGTCGCCAGCAAAAGACAGGGTATGAAATACCCTGATCACTAGAAGTAAAGAACAAACCAGTTTTGCCATAATTCTATTCCAACCGGTACCTTTCTATCCTACAACCTTTCGATTCGCTTCTGTTCTGTTACGAAACCCATTTGCAGATCCTACAAATGCTCGTGGCAGGCTGCTCGATTGCAGTACGGCGATTGGTTCTACTCACCCACCGTACAGGAGAATCACATGTGTTCGGCGAATATTTCTCCAAACACAATGTGCGACATTCCTGCCTCGAGGTGACACCTCCGCACATCCCACCTACAAAGTTATTGTACGTTGCTTTGCATGTTTTTTAATCGTCTGTACAGCGTTACAGCTTAACGTTACCACATACCTTTTTCTTCGTCGTGGTTTTGAAATGTTGCGATAATTGTATTTTGCATGCTTCAGGTATGCCTTTGCCTCGCCTTTGCCACGTGAGGATATCGTGATGAGTCTTTTCATCTGCAACCTCAAGCATAAATTGCCTCCTGACGCTTTCTCACCCGATCGTACTCCTCGTCAGCTGGAGTTAGTATCCAATTTTCTTATTACTGCATCTCACACTTTCTTTTCACTAGTGAGGAACGACTAGTGTGATGAAGTAGATGTGTTAGTGAGGCGCACTAACACGGTATACAAAGCGTTGTTTATCTTTCTTGTCTGATGTGAGAGGCTACGCAATGAAGCATTATGTTCTTCAGTCATTCGTTGAACGTGTTGGCCGACGTGCTGTTGGATATGGCGAAGGATATGTCTTTCTTTGATAGCCCGGACGACGAGGTGATCGCAGTCATTCTGCCCTCCCAGAGTCAGTGTTGTCAATTAAAAAGTTTCCTGTTGGATAAGGGACGCAATCTGGTATCGGTAATAAGGTATGCTTTACTGAGGAACGTCAACTTATGATAATACAGAAGCTCGTCTACGATACGCGAGAATCGTACAACAGCACGACTCGCAGACAGGACACACTGCAATCGACTTGTGGCAAGTGCTTCGCTAGCGATTAAAAGTTACAGGTACTATGCACCCGACGCAGTTGTTGGGATCTACAAACGGATACATGGAAATACGTCGTCGATACAGCGCTTTCGGAGGTATTGCGGTCTATAATGCTATGGAGATTGCTACGATGTTGCAGGTACTCGTTCCACCGAATCTAGAAGGTGTGGAGGGACCACTCCGCTACCGCGGGGCATCTCAGCAGGAGGTGGAACATAACCTCGGTATGTATTACGACACAATGTCTATACAAATGTCACCTTACGTATGAGTACTTCGGAATGATTCCGTGGCTTCTCAGATAAAAGCATCTCAATTGAACATCGATAACATATCCATTGAAAAGCTATCGCTTTTCAATTGATATGCTGCACCGCAATTGAGGTGTTTTCATCTGAGTTATACGTCTGCCTGCGCACAACCTTTAATTGCCAATTACAACATAATAACGAAACATTTACAGGTAAAGTGATGTGTAACAATGTGACGGCGTATATAGTTACGTTGAATCACGTTCTGGTGCCCTCCATCCCACCGAAAGAACTCTTCATCAAACGACTCGACACAGTATGTTACTATTGTCGTAATCAAGTGTAGTATTTACATAGCATTGTTCGTACGTTTCGCTACATACGGGATGAATGTGACTGTATTACGTTAAGCGGGGCGTTATGATGATTGCTCCGGGTATGGACTATAGTCGATACTCCATTCGAAGATCGGACATCCCACTTGTAGTGGAGGAGTTGATAAATCAAGGTCACTTATTGGATGAGGGAAAGATCACCGTCAGCGCATTCGGCAGGTCAGTTTTTTAAAACTGACTTGTAACTATTATGTCCTGATTTGTGTTTTCAAGGTCAAACGTGACCTGGAGGCACATACTGCACATAGTGTATAATGTGCAGTATGCGCCTGTCCATTGCGTAGGGGTGAATGTTTCATGTGCATCAGAAAATTGTATACCGCTAACTGCAGGCTTGTCACACGCTTGCCACATCTGTCACCTCACCTTGCCGCTCTGGTGGTTTACGGTACACTCACCCGATCCCTCGCCGTTACAATCTGCCTTGCGGCGGAACTGAGTGCATCCATCCCTTGCATGCGATCGCCCTCTCCGGAACACAATGATCGAGACGGGAGGTACGCAATGCAATCGCACTTACAATACGATTGCCATCTTAAACTGCGGATGAAAGTCGGTTCGAGTAACCTACGACAGTTCTCAGGTTACCCAACCTGTGATCTATACCTCTTTTGACAGATAGGTAAGAATAGAGATTATGGCATATGACGATGACTATATGACTACTCCATGACGCTACATGGTAGACTGAAGCATGTGTATAATATGTCTCAGTCTCATATTGATAACACTTTCGAAACAGTGTCTTACAGCGACTTCATTATCAACTGGTGGCAATCGAGAAGCAGCGTACAACAACCAGCCATGGATGAGATTATAGTTGTCGGCGAAATTGTCGCAAAGTACTGTCGTTTACTTACACTTACTTTTATTTGTAAACAGAATCGACCAATTGTCACTTAATAACAAGGATTGTGAATGTGTGTCGCGCAAAGCGGACACATGATTAAGATATTTGATGAAAATACACGCTTTGTTACAGTGTATTATTCCTGAAAAGGAATGATCGGCTGATGGATCAGGAAACACGATTCGCCGGAGATCCATTCAAATACCTCGTGAACGATGGTGTTTATGAGGTCAGATTCATTTCCTGCCTACAAGCTGTTATTATTATGCATGAACAGCTTACTCCTGCTGCTACAATTGGATTGTAGCTGCCGGTAAATAAATGTACAAATTAAGATAGCGGACCGTGTGAAGGCGATTCAGAGGGCATTGGTGGAAATGGGCTACATCCCACCGGGCACTGATCTCTTCTCGGAGGAATGGAATCGGCTGGAATTGAACGACAAAGGCCTACATCTCACGACAGATGGAATACATTTTCTAAGAGGTATGAACTCAATGTACCTAGACCAGCAGCTCGCAATGCCTCAGCACGTAGGAGTGCCGTATAAATTGCGGGTGCACGAGAGCATGTTAACTTCAGGTATACAACGTTATGCTAGTGCACCCTACCACGTATCTCAAGCGTGATGTGGTTTGCAGGACAGTATTTATGAATTGCAATTTAGTGGGCGTTGTGGCTACCGCGCACAGGTGGATACGAGTTGAGCAAGAACCGCTGTCGATGCCACCGGGCAATCGCCGTGTGTGGGCCATTAGGCGAAATGGCATCGTCTCACATCAACTTACAACACACTCAACGGTGAAGGTATTGTTTATTGGTTGTCTATTGCAATTTTTTATGCTTGGAATCTCTAGCCTTTATAAGAGCAGGGGCGAAGGGCTAAGCTTCGCATTACCGCTACTTAAATCGGATCCCTCGCTTGAAATCTCACAGATCGTAACCATAAGATTTCCCAAAGTGATGCGATAAAATGAAACGTCTTTCATATGCATTTATACACATCCATGCAAATCATACCTCTGTAACTAGGCATGCACATAACACTTAATGTATAATAATAAGACATAAGAAAGAAAGATAAAGCAGTTCACGAGGTAAAACGGATCGGTTGCGTGAACAGTCTTCACGCAACCGACTCATAATTGTAAGAGCCCTCAGATCCGCCCCAGCCCTAACTATTGGAATAGTTATGAGATGGCTCGTGCATTCTCCTGTAAACCGGGACGTTATTACGCGTGGCACAAGATAACATCCTGTGCAAGCAATGAGAGTTAGGATATACCTTTATGATTTACGAACTCCCTCACGCTTATGAAACGTATAGCTAACAATAAGTTAGCTATACGTTGTCATCTAAGTGCTTCAGTTTCGCACTTAATTTTTATACGATAAATTGGATAGCAAACGCAAGTGTAAACTAACATGGAACAGCAGAAAATGAGCTTATCAAAGTAACTCATAATAGCTAGGTAAGCCTAAGACGTGCTTATGAGGTTGGTTCGTGTCCGTGCTGTTAGCTACCGTAATCGCACAGCATGACGGGATGTAGTTATTAATGCTGTGTCTACGTACCAACTAAATCCATTCAGGTGGATGGGTTGCTCGTTTGCTATTACCGAGCAACCTGTACCGTTCCACCGGAGCGGTGGAGTCGTATACTTGCTTGCGCTGCCAGTCCTGCGGAAATGGTGGTATTGGGAAACATATTCGCCGAAGGATCCGTCAACGAAGAGACGGGGAGGATCACGTTGACCGGCGGATCGCCCTCACATCAATACATTCGCCTCAAGGTTCTAATAACATTAAGATCGTTATTGAGACAAACATTGTATGTGTGTTTCCACTCACATTGCTATATGTGATATTATTATAATACGAAGTAGTATGTCATAGATGCACTATGGAGTAAACCAAGTATTACACAACACCATTTAGTGTACGAATACGTACTTCGCTACTCTGATCCACCGATGGAGAGCTCTCCTGTCGCATGCCATTCTCATCCCACAACGCAACGACGATCTTCGCAAGAGAGTAGATTATTTCATTCGATGGATTGGTAATCTAACGTAATGTGTGCACAAGTAATACGGGACTATTTATGTATTATACTTTCTTCACTTCTCTATTCGTGTTTCTACATTCCGTTGTCCTTCTATGGCTGTACGTATTCGGCTTCGATACGACTTTCTTTCATCCTGGACAACGTGCTTAACGTTGTTCGGGGAAATTTGTGTTCGCTGTCCATCTCATTTGTGTGTTTCCCAGAATAGAAGTCTTTTCCTTATTTAACGTGAATACTAATTTGTTCTTTACTGATCTGTTCCTAATGTGTTCGGTGTCCATTATGTCCCCATAATAAGCAGAATGTATTTGTATACTCGATTATGTTGTTGAATGCAAGTAATGTTGAATGAGACTGTTGCATGAGCGTAAAGGTGTTCCTTTTCTACATTTCAATGCAATAACGAGGAATGATTGACTGGGTTCCATCCCAATGCGATACTTGAAGACTACATTGTTACATTGTGAATAGTT